>JABMBR010008162.1:0-50754 GCA_018881525.1 Meteorus sp. PSUC_FEM 10030008 | reverse complement strand
TATATAAACAAGCATTTACAAAGACGAACCCATTGGAAAATAAAAAATGTATATGTACATACATATCTCGTATAAATTGCTGCATAAAAGAAAAATAACATGTGGCCATTTTCATTGTTGCATATTACATGTTTGTTTGTTCTATTATAAATCTATAAAAAGTGTATTATTGTATTTGATGATGATGAAATATTATATATACATATATATAACGTAAATCATATACGATTAGATATACATATATTATATATACATACGATAAAGAATCCAATAATCTTATATTTTTAACACGCTGTAGAATTCATATACACGACAAGGTTATAATCAATTTTTTATACCTCAACAATAAGTCTCGGTGAAAAATTTTTTTTTCTGTCAAATATTCTCAGGTTATGTCTTGCTCAATATTCTTACTCGTTCTTTTCACATATACATATATTTATGAAAATATATCTATATGTTTTGTCAACGTGTGTCCTCTGTGTACCATTAAAGTGATGGTTCCACTGCAGATGGAACCAAGAGGGAAAATGAGTGAGCTTTTTAGGTCAAGTGCCTTTGTCACTAATAAGGTAAGAGTATTCTCAAAGACCGACATGTTCCAAACTCGAATATATATAGAGGCGCATATATATAAATATGTTGTGGAAAATATATCACTTTATTGTTTGAGTATGGGACAAGAGTACTTTCATCACTTCATGAATGAAACGTCTAGGTTATGTATGCCATCCTATCTATCTGTACGACACACAATAATTCATTTTATTGATAGTTCGAATCAGGGTATAAGTAAATAATATATTGATCTTGTTTCCATGACGGCCTCATACAAAATTTCAATATCACCATGTAATGTATGTGACGATAAACAGGGGAAATGTGGCATGCCAGATGTCTGCAGACAAATTGTGTCGCCAGACGGATTAGATAGTTTCCTTATTGAATAGCATTTCGGTTATGTTCAATTAACATTCGATGATACTATTGTTGATCGATTGGACTGTCATAAATTGTATTCATAGTGATGAGACTTTCAGAGAATTCGAGAGGAAATGTATTCTCTCAATGGACGAAGTAGAAACACAAATTGTTTTTAGATTACATTTGCAGATTGAATCATCCAAATCATTTGGAGTCATATTGTTCCTTCATGTCAATAATTGGTCAATGTCTGCTTACATTCCCGATGCTAACGATCCTTCTATTCAGAGCCCGGCTGCGGGCCATGTCATTAACGACTGAATCGAACAATCCTGCTATTTCCATTCAGCAATTTTCAGGTCATTTGAAGTCGCATTTCTGGCGCCTGGCTAACAGACATGGGCGGGCAGAGTTCTTCCTTCGATTTTGATGATTGGTGATCTAAATCATGAACAATGTGACGCACGAGAAATTCGTATTTATATTGTTTACGCCCATTTCATCGTAGATGGATATAAAAGGGTGAGATGTTGCAGAAAATTTATCAATATTGTTCTGATCTTGAATGCGGTTGGATTGATATTCAGATTCGAGAATTCTTCTACCTACTCACTTGTAATTCCAGTACACACAATCGTATTCATTTGAACTTAAACTTTTTGTATTTTGCCTGGAAGTGGTCGACACGTAATGGGACTCGATAAAAACGGCAAACCAGTAAAAAATCCAGTCGTCATCTGCACAGCGATAAATAAATTCATCAGAGATCATTTTCGAGTGATTGCATCCTGCTTCAGACATATTTGTAAAATCATCAGTCAGGTAATTATCATTCCATAAGATATATCATCACTGAGACTCATAGGAATATCATCCCTTCTAATTTTTCATCGAGTAGAGGCGAATGATCGACATTATTATCAAATAATTATCCCATTAATGAGATAAAAATTAGAATTTGAACGATAATGAGTAATAATTGAACACAGAATTTTATTTTCTCTGAACACTTGTCGAAGCTTTTTGTCTTTAACGTCAGTACATAACCTCAATAACTCTGATTCCACTGCATATGGAATAATGATTGAAATAGTTTGAGAAAAATTAATATGGTTATTTATAATATTAAATCGGAATCAATTCATCATAGTGATATTCAGGTTTTCCGTGCTGTGTCGAACAATATAGATTTGAAATTCGTTCTGACGAAACTGATTTATTTTTCTTCCAACAGCGTCGCTAGTCTCGACAGTCAACAAACGTTCAGGCATTTTTCGAACACCTCAAGCCAAAACAGTCATCAGTATCATTTGATATCAACTATGTACAGGAAAAGACAACACAATATAATAGAAGCCAACATTTAACAAACATCACTGATACAATTTATTTACTATATTATTTTATTCAACGTTTATTTTTTATTTGGTAAGTCAAGATTTTCTCAAAATAATATTTCATAGGTTATGTTACTTCAATCATGTTTATACTAAATTACAACTATTTTCTGTGATTTTCATAGGTTTTTGGGAGACTTTTGGACTCCCATATTTAAATGCAAAGCGTCAAAGATGATTCTGAGCCTGAAGGCGAAGAAATGTCGCATGATAGCAATAACACTGATCAAAGCTCTGTTTCTGGTGACAGTAGTGCTGAACATACTGACAGCGATGATTCATCAGAGATGGATGAGGAAGAGTGCGAACGGAGGAGAAATGAATGCATGGAAAATCTTGTTGACTTAGAACGACAATTTATATTATTGAGAGAGCAGTGAGTATTATTTATACTACAGTCCATGATTCATAAAGATTATCACTGAATAGTTTCTACAATTGTATGATATTCGAATCATAGTTGAGATAAATAATGTTAGAGCACACTCAGGTGTTATAGTAGAGAAACAATTACGTATTAATCAAGACTCATAGACTACACCATGAATATATCTGAAGATTCACAATATTAAGAGAAAGTAAACTTCTCATTCTTGTTTGCGATCTGAGAGTTATCGACTTCAAATGAATAAATTGATCATCCTGATTTCAATTCATAATTTCAATAGAATCTTTTTATTAGAGCGTACAATGACGCGTTACAAATCATCTATTCCCGTTCAAATGCCATTTCTAATCTTTTTTTTGCTCCTTTACAGACTCTATCGTGAGAGGATAACCCAAGTCGATACTAAATTGAGCGAAGTGAAAGTGGGGAAGTCTGAGGAATATTTAGTACCATTAGAACGTCTGAAGGAAAACATGAAGACGAAAACTGAAGTTGCAGGAATTTTGAAGCAATTGCGATTGCAAAATATACAAAACAAATTTCTCGCAGAGGAACAAGCAGCACTACAGAATTTTGAAAGTGAGAAAGGACTTGTTTATGATGCAATCTACAGTGATTTACAAGAAAAAATTAGAAGATTAGAGGAGGATCGTAACAATGTGGATATTCATGCGGATTTGTGGTTGAATTCCAGTGGACGAAAACGACGTAGTCACACAGAAAAACGACGTGCAGTTTCAGTAACAGGCCCCTACATTGTATATATGCTGAATGACTCTGAAATTTTGGAGGATTGGGCATTGATCAAGAAAAGTATGACGAGTCGAAAGAGTGATATGCTATGAGAGAGAAAACTATTTCATCCGAATGATTGTTAACTTGAATGTGTCTAAGAATTTTTTTCTCTGTCCATGAACAAAAAAAAATGAATATCAATATTTTAGGATATTTTTAATGACAAGGAAGAAATTAACGATGTAATATAGATGGGTGTTAAGGTTGTAATATGGTAATTTTTTAATTAAAAAGAAAAGTTTGATAACAACTCTTGTTATATCATTTCACGAAATCTACCTTATCACCTGTGCCAGTCGTATCCCACCATCAGAGTTCACTTGTACCAACAGTTACAATAAATCTTTCCTTTTTCGTGGTAGAATTAGTTACAAATCTGCTATATCTTTAAACGTAATTTTTATTCATGCTATTTACAACACATACGTACAATACGTAATCCTTGCTTAAAATTATTCTAATCGTTCAAAATTTAACGCGTTCTCGCTTTTTTCATCTTTCTTTATTAAAGTTCATCACTTTTTCTCCCCGAGGGCAAACACTTTACACGATCGGGTGTATTTAAATCTGTCAACACTTTTTCTGAACGTTTAATTTTCCCAACAATAAACTCCTCGAATATTGATCATTTTCCACATATGTGTGTACGCGTGTCACATTGGTGTGATATGGTACAAATTTGTAATTTATTTTCAATTTAGGAACAAATGCACACAATCGTACACACGGCAGAATTTTTTCTTCCCTATCACTTACACTCATCACACTTTTTCGCCCACACTTTTCTCCACTCGTTTTTTTTTCTCGAATCAACATATTTGATTAGACTAGTGTGGAAACCATCATATTGATATAGAGAATTTTAGATTAAAATTAAAAATACACAGGACAAAGAGAATTGTCACGAGTATGAGCACAATTGTATGACACTTTTCAAAATTATATTTCGATTTCAAACATTGTCAGAGTATTTATACTGATTCTAATTAATTTAAAGAAAAAAGAAAATAATGATCAACAATAACAGTGACTGACAGAGAATTTATTTCACTCACACACTCATTCGCTTTTTATCTTGTGCCAAAGAGTAAACCTACCAACACGAAAAAAATATCCTTCGCGCATGTTTGATGAAAACCGAAGCATGAATTAATGAACATCTAATATTTTTTTATTTTTGTCGGGTAGTTGACTTATATTCGAAAAGGACATTGAAAAATGGCATAATCTATGATATATCATAATGTATATTTTTTTTGCATTTATATATAATTATATATATATATATACTCGCCACTTACACTACGCTGTATAATCTCTCGTGTATTTGATTTGAAATCTTCATTATCATCCCTTTTCTCATTATGTACACATATCTATTTACCGCAGCCCCGCGATTTGTTTTTTTTTTCCATGGTATAATAACACCCTTTGTCACACAATTTCGTGCTTTTCTACTATCAATAATCATTCGTTTTTCCAAAACTTGCTTCGTTGTTTTTAATAAAATAACGAAACAGTCATCGGGTCCATATTTGTCCTTATTAACTCTCTCTTGTCTCAATGAAGAAGAAATTGAGAAAAATATATTTACACGTACGGATAGTTCTGATACATAACTCAAAGTATTTTTATAATTTTTGTTATCGTTAGTTTAGCGTAATTATATGAGACAAGATAGAATTGAATAGGCGTTTACATAATATTTATTCCTTGAAATTTATCGGTGTGTTTGTTTTTTTATTTTCTTTTCTAGCATTGTTTATTTAATTATACTTTCTTGGACATGTAGATTTCTTCTCTCTACGATTATAAATGTGATTGATTGATGATGATGGAAAAGAAAAAAACATAGCAAGAACAAATGTCTCTTCCGTATCTCACGATTTTGTTGTTTTTTTTTCGAGATTGACAAATTGTTTCACGATTAATTATTGGAAATATCGTCCATTTTTATTTATCTCTTCGTCCCATTCATATGACGTTGTGAATTATGTTTGGTATTGTAACATTGGTGCAGCTAAATTGGGATGATGCGCTGTATTCATTCTCAATGCTGAAATACTTTTGTTGTACCACTCATCCTCTGCTGACATTCCTATTTAACAAATAAAAATGAAAATATTATCATCAATTGGATTGTATTGACGTAATTGGATTGTCAAATGACAAGTAATGATCAATAATTCTCAACGAAACACAAAACATCAAAATGATAATTAATATAAAATAAAACTGAAGTGAAATCCGATAAGCAATTCACGAATATTCTTGATTTGATTCAAAAGCGATATGCCATCTTGCACCGGAAATGATGTAAGACGGCGCCTGAAACGGAAATGGAGCGTCTTCGAGTGAGTGAAGATTTCATATTCTCTCACGTTGCTATTTCACAATTTTGACATTGGTATTCGTTAATCATTTCCGGTGTCCTGAACAATATTCCAATAAACATCGTGAATAATAATAAAATAGTAACAAAATAACAATTATCGCACAATTGCTTCGATATCACAAAAATTCTCATGAAAAACCACTGAAATGAATAAACACCGTCGTTAATTCTTCAATGAAAAAATAATTTTTATGATAAAAATCATTTTCTTACCCATTGCATCTTGTCGCATTCCCGTTACAGCTGACATATTTGATGCTGAATGTGACATCGAAAATGGCTGCGGCATACTCGGGTAAGAAGACGCGCCCATCTGTAATAATATTATAATAAAATAGTTATCATCCAAGCTAACATACAGAGGAAAAACATGTTGACTTTAGTTTTGTTCTTTATCAAATTCTGGGAAAAAGTTTTGCCGTTTGGTCATGTCCGCATTTGGCCGCATGAATTATTGGATCAATTAGAACGGGTGGGCATTCAGTAATCCGTAGAGGGCTCAACTAATTACTCGAAATGCAATTTAGTCCAACATACAGACATATATGTGTATGTATGAATATACATTTATCTACGTATGTATATAAGTCGATGGAGCGTACGTTTATACGACTTCCACCACGTTAATTATGAGATACGTCGGATCAAGATTATCGAGATAGACATGTGGAGGAAAACTATACATACAGAGCTATAA
This sequence comes from Meteorus sp. PSUC_FEM 10030008, assembly GCA_018881525.1. NCBI lineage: Eukaryota > Metazoa > Arthropoda > Insecta > Hymenoptera > Braconidae > Meteorus > Meteorus sp. PSUC_FEM 10030008. The sequence continues at coordinate 44,158 of JABMBR010008162.1, read as the reverse complement.
TTAATATCAATTCATACCTGTGGATAACGATTAATTCCATTTATGCTGTTGTGCGGATGTGCATATGGCTGATACCCTCTTCCAGCACCAGGATAAATATTCCTCATCATTGCGCCTTGACATGCTGGTATTGGCGCCAGTGCTTTTTGTAATTGTTTCTCTTGTTTTCGGTATTTTGCTCTTCTATTTTGGAACCATACCTGAAAAAACAAATTTAATTCGGTAAGAAAATTTGTCATTGCTCAATTTTTCAATGATGATGTTCTTTGACATTGAAAAACTATTGCTAAAAACTAATGAAATGTTTCATTTACACAATTTAAATGTCAAAAATTCATTCAATTTTCAACGGTGATGACACTCTTTACATAGATTAAAATATTCAAGGGAATATTTTGGGATGAATAATTTTAATCGAGTATATGAAAAATAAAACGGACATGGGGTTAGAGGCGAAAAATAATCTAAAAATGTTTATTTCGTAGAGGTTGGTAAATTAAATGACCATTTATTACATTCGAATTCCTTTTTTTGCTTTCTTTTCATCGTCGTATTCGTTTTTTTCAAAATACTCGTAAATATATTCAGTTTTTTTTAATAAACAATTTGTATTGAGTGTATTGGAAAATTTTCTAAAAACAACTGCAAAATCTCATACATGAATGTACATCGTATTCAACTCCAATTCAATGTAATCTTTTCTCAAGTTCTTGTCAATGACGGGAATAGAAAATATGTAAAGGACAATTGTTACATTTTGCAAAATTCACAATCTCTTTTCATTCGCATCCTACATGAAAAGCTCGGGAATCCTCTCGACCAAGAATAAAAAAAAAACTCCATTAAATACTCATTAAAAATTTTATCATATCATTCAGTAAATGTAAATTTCCCAAATAATTATCCTGAATAAAATGAAATACTTAACAATTGCTAAATGTAACTAAATTGAAAATAACAACAATTAATCATCACATGTATAAATAAATAATTGAGACAAAAAAAAAGAGGAAAAAATCATGAAGGTAGAAAAAGTTTCATCGCCATTTTGTGCCAAGAGAATTTTCGTTGTTTCGTTGGGATTACAGTGGGGTAATGGGGTGGTGATGGGAGATATAGAGATGAGAAGGATGATATAACGTGGCAGTCGCGAGGGCAGGATGGTTGCCATGGGAAACATCATCACGGTATGGTACATGGAACCAGTAAAACGCGCCCCGTTCTAGCATCATCTTCCCCCAATATATATAGACATACAGAGTAGAACATTGGTGAAGGATAAGAAAAGCCCGCGAGGGGTGAAAAGCTCTCTGTAAGCTCTAAATGGTGGGAGAAACATCACACTGGCCTTGCGCTATTGGACGATACTCGACACGTGACGTCATGACAAGAGATCTCATTGGCTGACGCGTTTTATCGACATTTCCGAACTGTAGGCGCGCGCCCGGGTGAGCGAATCGCGAATAACATGGCGTACTCTGTACCGCGATTGCACACACTTTTTTTTCATCCATTCATTTTATTCATCCACCGGCTTTTTTTCTCCCTCTTTTTTTCATCCCGTCTTTCGTTATGGTATTATCATACAAATATACTTTTAAGAGAATGTATACACAATGGAGATAAACATTTTCAACATTTTCCCTTTGGCTCTTCACCAATTACTCTCATGAAAATATCCGCAATATCACGTTCTTTTGTTTGTATTTATTATCCATTGTGTGGCTGTTGGAAATCTGGATTTTGATGGGACGTAAAAAACAGTTTTTGGAATTTTTGAGTTGGTTATTTGATTTTCGTTTTGTTAAATGTCGTGTATGGGAGATTTGGCGGAATTTTTTATTGTACCGGTGGGAAATCAAAATTTTGGCGTAATATGTTTCTATTATAGTTTGTGAATTGGGTAATTTCGATTGGATATCAATATGACAATGATGAATTGTGTGAATACGCCATGAAATTTTCGCTCTGTATCCAATTTTCTGTGTTATTACATCAATTCTTTGATGTCGAAATAGTTAATTGTTAATGTGTTGATGAAATTATTGAGATAATCGAGAGAGCGATAATAATTAGAAAATAATAAATGAATATATTAAATTCAATCTCGACAATAACGTCAAAATTTTTTAGTATGTAGACAATTTTTCTCATGTATTTCATCATTTTCACATAACATTTCCTCATTTTTTTCCTCAACCGTCGCAACAATAAATATCGATAAGAAGAAAAACTTTCCACTTTCCTTTCTATCAACAAATCACCTTCAACTCAACATATCAATCAATAACAGCGAGTAAACAGAAAATTATAATTCTCCATAAACAAAAATGTCCTCACAAACATGAAATTAATTCACTTCTACAAACGAAAAATAATCCGACTTCTTCTCAATGTTTCAATATTTGCATGTGACATGAAGGAATAAAATATAACTCAAGAATTTTCTATTTTCACTCAGTAGATTTATATACATGTGGAAGCTAAAACCATGTACGAACGTAAAAGCTCGAAAGCTAAGAAGAGTTTGTAATTCAATAACGATACTCTCTCTCTCTCTTTTGCTGTTTCCCTCTGACTTTCTCCCGTCTGCTGCTTCTTGAAATAAGGGTGAACATTCTAAATTTATACATACACATAAGACGCAATATAGATAGAAACTATAGAGAATCATGAGAAGACACCAATTCTCAAGGGGAACGAGTGAGCATACTGAGAAATATATTTTATATATCATGAACCCAGGACACAACAAAATGAAAACTACTCATCTGCTTTCTCCCTTGATTCTACCATAGGGAATTGATAATTATTCGAACTACACAAACAATATGATGTCTATGATGTGAGGAAATTATTTTTCTCTCTTTCACCAACGTAAATATATCAGTGGGGAAAAAAAAGTAGAATTGGAAAATATAAATAAATAAAAATGTGAAATAGCCTGGGGCCAGTGTCGAATGTGGATGATGACAAAGTTGGTAGACGAGGGTGAGCGACGATGTACCGGAGGCTGCCATTATATCTCAGCCGCCATCTTAAATCGAATTTTCTCCACCCTAGATAGATCTGAAATGTCTCGGCCTCGACAAGAAGCGTTTTCTTGCTGATATCTCTTTCTTTCACTATCACCATTTCTCTTTTCTCTCTCTCTTATATTTTTATAAACCCCTCTCGTATTTTGAGATAGATACCCTGTACATGAATTCATACCTTTGGCGATAGGCAATCTCGTTTTTTGAATCCCCTTTCAATGTGGAAAATTCCCAAGCGTAAAGAAAAAGCTAAAATGAAATTATCAAAGATATCTTGGTATTTTTATTTTTTTTTGTTGATGTCTTGATTAATTGGAAAGATAAAATGATGGAAGTATTGTAAACTGTGAATTTATGCAATGAATTGAATTGGATTTGAATATTCATAGGCAATTATCGATGATGTTTGATTTGGAAATAAGAGAGAAAACAATGATTGGAATTTGTTAGATGGTGGTAGGTATCTGTCGTTAATTGAATGGAATTAAAAAGAGTGGCGTTAAACGATGGAGATAACAAGTCTGGAAATAATCACTGAAGAAATCCTATTAATTGATGACATGAAAAAAAAAAGAAAGGAAAGAAGAAGTGGAAGAATGAAAGGAAGTGAAAAACAACAAAGATCCGGTGGTGATGCCCACAATATCGAGTTAGTTGAGTTTTCATTCGGACTTGGCCATATTCTCTCACGTATTTTCCTTTTTTCTTTCACTTTTCTTTCCAGATATTCATTCATCGCTTTCTCATTCACTCTCATCTTCATTTATTTTATTACCTCTAACTCTCAATTTTTATTCTTCATCGTTTATGGTGATGAAGAATAAAAATTGAAATCTCGATGCGGTTGAATAATTTGTTTGAAAATGAAACTGAAGTTTCCATTCATAAAAAGTGAGTGGTAAGTTGACGGTAATGTTCAAAAGATAAATTTTTATAAAAAATCTCCATTATTTCTGTTGTCAAACAGGTCAATGTTGAAAAAGGATAATTGAGGGACCTTCAAACAACCCTTTTTCCCGCAAATCATCCGAAAAAAATATAAAACCCCCATAACCTCGAAAACATGGTGTACACGCGTCACTAAAAAAATCTCAACCATGAATATTAAATTTCTTTTTTCTACATGACAAAACAATTCATTTTCATGAACAAAATAATTTATTTAAGCTACATAATTGACATTAATTCATCATTGAACTGCAATTCAACCCCAATCACTCGACATCGCCACCATCTCTACAAGAAAGACAATCCACAGAAACAAAATGATAAAAACCCCTCCATTTTAAATCACAAATGCCATGAATTCACCCAGATGACAAATAAATTTCCCGATCTAAACGTAAAAATAATAAAAAAAAACGTGAAAGAAGCAAACTATATAAAACCCCCGAAACGAAGTGCGGTACATTGAGAATCCTTTGTGAATAACTTAAATAAGCACTGGGCATGTTCACCCCCACTAACACATATACACCATCAGTAAAAGCAAACCGCGTTTTACTTGACATCGCAGTTTAACAGGGTTAAGTCGTGGTGGTTCTCGGGCTTTTAACGCAAACAACACCCGTGCATTATATATCAAAAGCGCGAGATGTATAGCTGTCAACGACTATTTTAATATGTACCTATCTCATCTTCACTATTTATGTGTACACCCCTATATATCTATGTACACCTCATCCAAGCTATTGCAATTATGTATAATTTCACCGACCATGCATTACGCATTATCAGCTCATACACGCACTCTAATAAAATTCACATCCTCATATTTAATTCCACATTTCTCCTCTCCTCATTACCATTCGTTTTCTTCATTCATTTTTCATTTTCATATATCACATGACATATTTTTCATTTCTTCATGTCTTTCTCTTTTTTTTTCACAGATTCATAATGCAAGAGCAAAGGAAAGTGAACATGAAGTGACTTACAGAGAGAAAAGACGAGACGGATGATATGAAGAAGAGAGTGAGCGTGGAGTTGGAGGAAAGCACGCGGGAGATATCTTGAATCGACATTTGCGCGGGTAATTCAATTGGAGCGCCCCTGCACGCTCGTGTCTTTGATTCAATTATGTGGAATGAGTCACGTTGAGAGAACGAGAGTAAGCGAGAGACGCGAGGAGAGCAGGAGAAAAGGAAAGAGGATAGAGATGAGGGTGTACCATAGTCAGTATCATCAGTTTGGACTATGACGAAAATAAAGAAGAATAAAAATGATGGAAAAAAATAGAGAGCAATCGATACATCGATTCGTTGGAGAGCTTTTTTCATTCGTTCACTATCTGTATGTACTCTATACGATAAATCACGCATTTTTCCCGCGTATACTATTCTCAAAAGCTCCACGTCAAAGCTTTGCATCTGTATAGGATGGTTATGTGTGTGGATGTGCATGGGCATATACGAGAAAATTAATCGAGTCATACACGCTCGAAAGCCATATATCCCTTTATCCATGACTCCTCTCAAAATTACTCGATATATCTCTCTACATTTTATTTTTTTACAATTTGTAAAACAAAAAAAAAGAATAATTGGCGAAATTGTGTTGGATATTCAGCGAAGGATTTTTAAAATTGTGATGAAATCATCAGTGAAATTGTATTGGGCGAGTGGAATTATTCAATTGACAATGGACAATTCAACAATGTTTTGATATTATTTTTTTGTTTGGGAGTTGATAGATTTTTTTCGATACAGTTTTGGAGAGATGGTGCAAGATTTAATGCAAAAAGTATTTTAATATCTCATTGGATTGATTCCAATGTGATAATTCTAATGAGATTCAGAGTTGTTATTTAGTTATGAGATTCAGGAAATGTTTGAATTCGAATTATGACACTGAAATTGAATAACAACATTCCAACAGTATCATGATCGATGTAATCACAAAGTAATTGTATCAAACAAATTTCAATAATCATTATTCAATATTTAAAAGGTGATGCTATCACCCCCTCTGGGTATTAGAATTGATGACGAACTAATTCCGAAAACTGAACAGCAAAATATCATCACAGGCAAACTGCAACGTAACAAATAAAAATCTCATCCTAAAATCTACAAATTTTTCCAATTCCGACATAATATTCCCTCAATTATAACTCAAACCGTTCAATAATTCTAAAATAGACAAAAATAACAAAGATAAATTTCCAAACCATTTCAGAAGGAACGAACCCATTTTGTAGCAAACCTACAGAATTGAATGCACGCAATATCATCAATACTGAGTGCATATGTATTCACCTGGATTCTGGCCTCGTTCAATTTTGTGCTCCTCGCTAATTCCTCTCTGCAGTATATGTCCGGATAATGGGATTTCGCAAATGCCGATTCCAATTCCGCCAGCTGCTCCTGCGAAACAATTGGAAACAGTGTTTGAAGGCACGTTGTCGTCGTTCCATATATCTACACATCCATACATATATAACCCACATTTATATACATTCATACATATATACCAGGTAAATCTATTTTTATTTATACATTCAGAATTGTCTGTAAACTCATCATGTGATGTAAAATATAAATGAATTCATCCAGACCAATTTCATGATGATTTATCTCATTTCTTTATTTCAATTTCCAAGTGATACGCCCATTAAACATACCTGCGTGAATGTAGTCCTGTGTCGTCTTCTGGCTGGTGTTGGGCAACTCGCTGTGGTTGGTGTGTGGCCAATGTGTGGACTGGATGCACAAGGTTCGGGTTTCAATTTTTTGAAAGCACCTTCAGCACCTGGAATGAGCAAATAATGAAGTAAGAAACAGAGCTGGCCATCATCATGTCCGCATGAGTATGATAATCATTGATGATTGAATCATCACAGCATAATGCAATGTCTATATTGTCACTCATTTTAGCTTCATACAAATGTGTGATTTGGATGTAAATGTATAATTGATATAGATAAATGAAGACGATGATCGAGCTTGCGAGTCACGCGTCCATTCCGTGTCGTCAGTGTTCATCTCTTGTGTGTATTCTGTCGCGCTCCATGAACCAACCAGACAGTGTTGTTGTACATATATAGATGAGTGTCACCGAGAGCAAGTGAGGAAGCAAGAGGGACAGAGAGAGCAAGTACCGAACCAACCAAGTCCCTCGCACTATGCTAACTTGGTTAAGGCGTTAATGACCTAATCATGTTACATGCTGATTCAATGTTCGAGGATGAATGCTGTCCACTTTACGCGCCTTGCCCCCGTTTACACCATTCAGTTATACTCCATTGAAACTCGGTCAAGTTCATCTGCATCGTCTACCGATAATATTCAATTATTTATGAAAACATATTCAGATGATTGAACTTTGATTGTTGATGTGTACTATTGCAGATTTTACTTGGTGTTGATGAACCGATTTGAAGGATTGTGAATGATAATGATGTGTGTACATTGTCAGGGATGTTTATGTTGAGTGGATCAAGTTTGATGTACTCAAAAGCGATAATGACAGAGAGTATGTACACGAAGTGCGAATTTTTCATGTGTTGATGGGGTGAAATGCTACGGGGTGACACTCGACACCAAGCTCGAGGCGAGAGTTGGACACACAGCAAGACCATCTGTCATCAAGATGTGTACGTACACTTATATACTTCGATATTTTTCGACTGGATGAAATAATTAACAAGAATTTTAGCGATTTGGGGAACCATTGGACTTAAGTGATGTCCAGTTGCTGATGATAATAGAAAATCCAGTGTAATAAAAGGATTCAAAGTGTGTGAGTTGAATAAAAACATTTTCAGCTGCATTTTTCAACATCTGCAAAGGATTATCTCAGTGGCGTGTGTTGCTGTTTAATAACTGGACGAGAGTTTTACACCCGTTCATTAACTGAGAAAATTGTCGGGTAATAAATTTTTTGGTTGGTAAATGAATGATAATAAAAGATAATATGAAAAGAGAGGTTGTGAATGCTGAGCAATTGGGCATTCCGTCGGTGGTGTATTTTCACTCGCGATGCCCTCAACAAACTATGCTAATTCCGAGGTTTTCAACTCATGGCTATGGAATAATACATGAGGAACAAAACCGCGCGTACCTTTTCCCGCACAAACCTTTTTCACATTTTTATTCTCTCCTTTTTATTTTGAACTTCAAATTTCTCTACTTCTTCTATTATTCCTCACTATAAAACATCTGCGTTCATTCAGTTAATCATTCATTTACCATATTTCTCACAATCTCTGAATCTATTACCAAAATTCTAGAGTCAGAATAAATTCCAATAGCATAGTCAAAGTGATTGATCTCTAATCTATTCATTTGATCCTATTCCCTCTTCATTCTATTTATTGACTCAGTGCATCAATAATGCATAAATAACTTTTGTGTAGAGAATGAATTCCATCAATGAAAATGAACGAAAAATATAAATCAAGTGGTACTTAATATTCAATTGAACCAGAATATGTGACTATTTATTACTATAAAAGTGTCAATCTGACAACAGAGTACATTAATACGTTCTCCCCTTGAAATGTAACGTAGGAGTGTCAAAGTGCTTGTTCACCCCCTTTGCACTCTCTACACATAGAAAGCCCTCAGTCGAAAATAATAGTTCAACAACAGGTACAACCATATGCCAGAGTCTCTTGTCGACACTTCTACGTATTATATATATATATACATATTTTTTCCCTCACTTTTTCTTTCTCTCTTTTTCTCTATCCCCATTGTTGATTGAAAGACCCTGACACCCCCCGTGTTGCCGCAACATAATCAGTGTCACCACTTCAAGACTCAATAACCGGAAAATTTATCCAACTTGAATGGCGCTGACCATTTTTTTTTTTACAAAAGGATATGCAACTGTCTTCATATCATCATATTAGTGGAGAAAATTGAGGAAATGAAAAATACTGTTGGTAAGTACTCAATTTCGAATTGATTGAAGTTCACAAGTTTGTGAATGATTGCAGGAAGTGAATAATTATTTGGCAAATTGCAGGATTGTTGTTGGTGTGAAAGAAAGCAATAACTCACCAACACTACTGGGATTGCCAACGCTATTTCTTCCTGGTGTTGCAGCAGGTGTTGGTGGACTGGTGTCCAATCCCTGATGTACACCATAAAGTCCAAAATCCTGCTCATTAGAGCTTGTGCTACTGCACTTTCTCTTTTCTTGATTATGATTTAAATGAAATGAATCATTTTCTACCAAACCAACTCCAAGTAGTCCAAGGTTTGGCCTGAGTTCGTCCATGAGTTTATTCTGTCCACAATTAGCAGAGAAGTTTAATTGACGACTGAAGATAGCTGGGAATATATTGAATTGCTGATGATCGAGACTTAATGCTGTGGTGGGCAACGAGCCACCTACGGAGGTCCCACCGACGGAACCAACGCCGCCGCCAGGGCCGTTGCCACCAGATAAGTCGTTAGCCAGGATGATGCCGGGGGTGGTGACCTTGTTGCGAGGTCCGTAGACAAGAATACTTATCTCGCAACTAGGAACAATCAATTTATTCTATCCTTCCAATTCTATGAAATCATTATCCTCAATTGTCGATAATTTCTTCCTCTTCTTTTCCTTTTCCTCCAACAATTTTTCTTCCAGTGTCTGGTACTTTCTCAATTCACAATCACGTTTGCATAAATGATCCAACCAATTCAATCATTCAGTCAATTTACTTGATTAAAACTGTTTATACTCTCAATCATTCATTCCCATTCTGTATAAATGTGAAATGGAATTCTCAAGATGACAAGACGACAATTGGAAATGAAAAGCAAAAATCCTCAATCGCACACTTTTTTATGTCAAATCGAGCACAACCACTTATATAATTTGTCCAGCGATGATCTCTCTCAGAAATGAAGAGTTCAGATAAAAAAAATTTGTATAAACTGCTTCCACTTGATTTTTGTTTCATCAATACACAAAAACAACCATAAATTCGAACAAATGCACCAACAGTCTTAATGTTTCATCGTTCGTAAATAAATATGCAACAAATCCCCATGTCGTGTCAAATATTCCTCACACGTATATACGTATATGTATATGTTTATATCACATATATATGCATGCAATAATATACATATGCATATAGATATGAAGATGGATACGCGGCCACAATTTGTCCCGATTGCAAATTCAAATGTTATTAGTAGCCTGATCCAATTAGTCGTGGCCACTCGTTGGCTGAATGTGGGGCGGTCAACCTTCTCCAAAATTATAATAATCTTAATAAATTGTATCAATAATTTATCTGCAGTGAAGAGACTGGCAAAACGCTTTTCACTTAATTATCCATTGATTTCAATTGCAAATAAATCACCCGCAATTATTAATCATTAGGTACAATGTTTACAACACAGATGTGGATATTGAAAAGAAGTGAAATGGAGATAATTTTTGTTATGTAGTGTTGATGATTTCGCGAGTCGATGTGCCGAAATCGACGTCGATATACGATGGATGATGGATATGCGGGGGCGCACACACTGCGTTCGCTGTGAGTTCTTGTGGGATTCTGTCCGCGAAATGCAGTTATCCTGGTGACTTCAAGGGGGATGCTAGCGTGTTAGGGGGGGTGGCAACAACGCAGCCCCCGGACGTTCTCTTGGTGGAGGGTTGCAAGCTTTGCCCCCGTCAATCCACATCTATATGCCACTACCAAACCTCCACCACCATCATAATCATCCCCTTCGCGCAATTCTTGACTAGCGTGCTCCAACTGGTTGCCATCTACCAAGCGTCGTCATGGTGATGACCAATAGGACGCTGTCAATGCGCATGGGCTCACCCCCGCATCCAATATGGCGTCTGTCCAATGAAAATTCCTCTACAAAATAGCCTGCGAGCGATTTTCTTCCTCGATCTCTCTTCACCTCTCTATTTCTCTTCACTCTTCCACCCCTCTGTGTCTCAACTCTACTTTTTTTTTGTTTCGTCGTTTCGTTCATTTTTTCAGTTTTGTTTATTTCTTTTTTTCCTTATTTTATTTTATTCATTTTTTATTTTCTTGTGCGTTGTTCCTTTTTTTTTTATTTTCATTCCTTCTTTATTTTATTTTTCTCTACCATTTTTTCATTTTTTTTTTCTTCTACTTCTTTATTTCTCCGTGCTATACTTCACTCTTGTGCTGGTTACACTCTTCTATATAACTGTCTGCTCCAACGTTCCTCCCCCAAGAATAAGCGAAGAAGAAATGAGAGAAGAGAGGTAATATGTGCTACTACGACTTTTTGTTTTCTCTACATCTTTCTTTATTTTATTATTTATAATTTTCTTGTTTCATTTTATTACTTTTTGTTTCTTTCATTTTTCACTTCGCTCTTGAGATGCTTCACTCACTTTTTCATCATCACGCGGCTGATGGATTTTTCTATTCCATTTTGTAACCATTTGAAAATGTTGGTTGGTCAACGTGTCCACAATTGAAATGATGTTTACATGGGTGCTCAAATTCATTTTATCTAAAAAAAAAAATTTTGAGATAGTCTTTACTACAGAGAGGGATGAGACTTTTTTTTCCTCACTTCAATTGTACCCCCGACTAGAAAAAAAAAATTGACGCGTGACAATTTTAAACATAGAGCAATGTACCATTGACTGACTGGTTATTGCTCATACTCAATGTAAGATTCACCAAAAACAGAACGCCCAAAATGACACGCGCTTCACACACTTATTGGTCCATGTCTCTTTGTGTCACGTCAACACTATAATTTTCTTCATACAATAAAATTGATGACAATAATATGAAAGCGGGCCAATTCAAAACCAAAAGTGTACGGTTGAGGTTTTATTGTTGGCATTATACATGGAAACAATGGATGAAAGTAAAAGAATATGACGATAATAACGACGAAGAATTAAATTAAAGTACATTGAACGAATATTTCCGTGAGACATTTTCCTATGAAATGTAACATCAAAGTTAAATTTCCAATAGCGTCCTCTTACACACAACGTCAGACAAAATTACATCTTCATTAGCTTCATTAATAAAATTTTCCACCAAATAAGTCGAATACAGGCGTAAAATAATTATATTGTAAGTAACTAGCCATATGCATATATGCATCAAAGAATAAAAACTTGATACAACCCTATAATTTGTATAAAAAAAAGAACGCGAGGGTAGATGTTCTGATAAGATGAATGATCACAAGATAAAATACAGTTTAGATTACAAACTTACAATCATCAACCAACATTCAATTCCCTTTCATCATTGAGAACAAAAAATTGCGATAAATATTTTCGCAAATACAAAATGCAACATTTCTGTCAAATGCGTTGCACACAGGAATGAAAATAGAGATACAAAGCGTACATTGCTTTTGTTCCTGAATGTTCAAAGTAAAAATGAGGGGGATAATAAAGAAGTGAGCGCGCGAACACTGGTGTGTATATAAATTCATGACAACGAGTATGACAGATTTGGACCACGCCCCACCGATATGGCACCCCCGCCACAACAGTAATAAGAGAAAGGCAAAAATAAATTCATGTATGTAACCATAGCTGTATAAACCTCGCACATTCAACTCACCATCCCAATATTTGCAACAATTTCCTTCATAATATATCAAAAATGTCATATCGAAATTATTCAACCTTCTGTGAAACTCATATGACAATGAATATTGAATTTTCATCCACAATTAAAATCTGCAACAATAAAACATAAATATAAAAACCATTTTCATAATATGAATACTCTAACAAATCATCGAAATAAAAAGTGAATATTTAATAAATGAAGGAGAAAAAGTGTTTGTTGAAATATCAAAATAATTAATTCGATTATACAAACTGATACAAATAACTGTCAACACTTTGATTGGACCTATAGAAAAAAAATGTATGACAATAATATATAAAACGTCGATAGTCATACGTGTTTGGACAAGTGTGGTTTTAACCCAAACGGCACGTGTCACCATACATAAAATCAATTGGCCAACACGTGCCAGAAGCAAAAAGCTGACTATTTTGACTGTCACGTTTGACTTAACCTAAAATAGATTCATTTTTATCACTCCACAATTAAAACACCAACCATGTTATATTCTTTTGTATATCTCAAATTGACCAAGTCAATTTCTACTTTCAACATGCAAATAAAGAAGGATCAGGAATTGAATAAAGTACAATATTTCATATAGATATACCTTAACGTATTAACATATTTTAACATTTTTTGTAGGTTAGAGACTTTGACTACACGAAAGAGCAACTGCAGCAGTAAATACTCTTTTACATTCTCCCACTTACTTTCTCTCTTTGTCAAGAGAAATACGAAAAGGAGTTTTTGCAAAAGCTCTACTTGCAAGAGTCTTATATACTCCAAAGAGGATATACAGAGAGCGCAAAAGGGGGTCGAATAGTAGAGTTGTAGCAGAGAGCTCAACAGAATGAGACAACGTAAAGAGAATGAAATGAGAGAGGAGAGGATAGAGAGAGAGTACCCTACTCACGGGGCGGAAGCGTCACGTACTGCTCTGAAACAAAAACGTAGCGACATCAAATGCAATTACGAGAGCTGCGAGAGCTCCAGAACGCGCGCGAGCTTGGCGAGAGAGATGTTATATATGTTAGAATAGAGACTAGGATGGACCAGGGGTTGTGAGAAACAGAGAGGATGAAAGCTTGGCCGAGCAAATGAGACGACGAGTAGGGTGAACAGAGAACGAATCAAGTGATACGAGGAACGATGAGGTGAGACGAAGTGTGGGTTTGCGTGGTGCGAACCATGGTGAGACACCAGGGCAAATTCTCCAACATCTCAGAGGAAAAAATGTATAAATAAATACAGTAAAATACAAGTTCCAATGTTTCACATACATTTGAATATTTTACTATCATTTACAGTCAACAGTTGATTACGTAGCTGTGTTTCATCAGGTTATGAAATTATTTCCAGTGGAATTTGCACTTGACTTGTAGAAAACTCTCTGATGTGAATGAAAAAATATTCAATAATTGATGGGGAAAATGAATTCGTGAATTTATCTGTCAGCAAGTTAGTCAGTTGAATGATTGTTGAATGTTTGTGTGATGCAAATGTGGGAACCATTTTAAATGTAGAATCATCTACTGTATCAGTAGCAACCTTGCAGCCATCCCTCTTATCGTCTTGTTATTCTCCCTTTTCCACCTTCCACTGTTTCCTTCTCTCTTTTTTAACCCATCTTTCTCTTTCCCGCCACCCCATTAAAAAGTTGTTAAACGCAGCCTGTCAACCATCCCCCATCTAGTAAATTGAAACCCCATCAGAAGTCTACGCTCGCAGGTATCTCTCCTTCATCATGTATACATGTATATGTGAATGCAATGTAAAATGATGGTGAAAGAGAGGAATAGTAAAACATAAAAGTGAAGATATAGTTTTGGAATTGTTCTTTGTATATATCTTCATGCAGAAATGTATTTTTTTTATTATTTCTATTATTCGTCGAATTCATATTTCTTCATTCCCTGTCATCTGTGACGAACTGTTTTTCTTCTTTATTTCTTTACATCTCAATTGTACGATAAATTTTTTGTTACTCTGCGGTGCTTTTTATCTCAACCTCCACTTTACCTTTATTTATATCTATATATAGCGATAATACATTGCGATTGGACGAAAGAGCTTTTCGAACAAGTTCGATGTCTTGTAGGCTGAAAGAAAAATTGTAAGACGAGAGAAAAAAATAATGGTTCCCGACTTTCAGCCAACAATTGATCAAGACAACGTAAATATACTTGAAATATAATAATAATTCACTTTTTGTTTTATATACGAAACATGATCTTACTACTGTCAGCCTGTTCCTTATTTCAATGTATTTTCATTCAGAAACAAGCCATGAAATTTACAAGATAAAGGATATAGAGAGAATAAAATTATCGTGGTATAAAAAATTTATAAAGTACGAGAAGGGTTGAAAATACGTTTTACAACTTCATTTAATGCGCAATTACCAGAGTTCATTGCCCAAAAATTTACCCGAAGAAGAGAAACAAAAAATGAAAAATGAAATAAAACAAAGTAAAAATGATGAGGGCGGGATTGTAGGTAAATAAGGGATGTAAACCACTGCGGGATCGCTGCGAGTTCAGGCCAAACCACAACGGCTACTTTTATTGGCATTTTGTTTCGTCCCACGTCGCCATATTTCATTCCACCCGCTTTCTATATTCGTTAATTTTTTCTTTTCATCCCTTTTCAATTTTTTTTTCCCAGTTTTTATTCCTCTTCTTATATATCTATATGTGCATATATACGCAAGACAACACGTGGGCTTAGCTTTCAAGTTAACGTGGTTAGGAAAAATATTTTAAAAATAATTTTGCACTTAACGTGGGTAAAGTCAAATTGGCAAATCGCAAGTTTAACTTTTTTTTCCCCTTGATTTATTACGTCATTTTTTCACCATTATTGATTTTGCATCTCTTTTTTATTTTTTTCTCATCCCTTCGCTTCATTGGTATCTCTACAAAATTCATCAATGATTCAAATGCTTTTCCCTCTCGTCTCGTACCGATCAATCATTTACCAGTATCAAATATTCTTCTCTTCTTAATTTTGTGTATCGTCATAAATGCAAACATGAATAAATCTATTTTCGGAGATGTCGGGCGATTCACTGGACACTGTACGGTCGGCTGCGTTTAACAAGCACACCATCATCACGCAACATCAGAAAAAAAGTCTACAAGAAAGATAAATACATAAATATATATAGATATAATAACCAACTATATTTCCCATCTAGGAGGTGGAGAAAAAAAATTCCTCACGGATATGAAAGTTAATCATACGGATAATATTTTCATTTCCTCAATTTTTCATCTCATGCCCACGTATCCCAAACTCAATTTAATCATTCCACCACTGTAACAAATAAAAAAACAACATTTTTTCTATTCCAAATTGTGATCTTGAAATTATTTCAGATCCTCCAAATTCGCATAACCTCAAAAATACTCACAAACGCAGATACTGGAGACAGAAACCTTTGCGAATGTACCCATTGAGAATATATGTCCATAACAATACCAATGACCAATTGAATCACAACTAAGTCAATTGAGGAAGTCCAAAAGTTACTAATAGAATAAATATTGGAATCAAATTGTAAACGAAAAATTCATGTTAAATTTTCCAATCTCTCTGCTTATTCATCTCTGTTATATATTAATTGATGTATCATTCATCACGTAAATTATTCTCTGTGGATGTACGCAACATTCAAAAAGATATAAAAATAGGTTTAGACGATGAGAGAAGAGCTTTAATATAAGCACTATACGTGTTGGCAAAACCATAGGCTAAATAGCGGAACAGAGGCGACAAGATATACATACACGCGCGCAACCATGCGGAAGTTATGAATATATTATTCAACAGACATGTTTTTGGTTATATATATATACACGTGTACACATATATACATGCATATGCATATAAATACAGTGAAACAGAGAAAGTCCGATCGGACAACACACATCGATCAATGGATTGGCGCATCCCTTTGGGCAATTTTCATGCGTCAGAATTGTTTACGCCAACGCGTATAAACTATGCAATAGTAATTGCATAATACAATAACCAATAATGAAAAAGAAAAAAAAAAGAACAATTGAGATATAAACAAAAGAATATCCATGGATTGCGTATCATAAAGTCAATTACACAAATAGATTGACAAAACTTTGAGAGCAATAAATAAATAATTGAATTTATAAAATTATTTGTCATTCATTGATCTCACAACTTTCAAATTCATTGAATCGTAGAGTTTCAGATGTCGATGGGTGGTGGAATAAAAATGAAAAGGAAAAAAAAAAATCGAAACAAGAAAACACAGTGGGTGTCCCCAGTGTGTATATCACTCGAATGGAAAATTCAATCAGACATTTTATGCACTCGGATCGATGACTCTGTGGTGTCATTTAACAATATTCTCTCCTGTTTAATCTCTTCATCTTTGACAAAGACGAAATAAAAATAAGGACCCCGAAAATTAAATAGAAAATGATTGGAACAACGATAAATAATTTCTATTTTCAATTTTATATGGCGACAACTAAGGTTGAGTATGAGTTGATAATGACAACTTGAAATACGTGAAGATAATGAAAAAAGATATGAAAAATAATGAATGAGAATTAATGATGATGTAAATACAAATAGAGATGTTGAGAGAGAATACAGTGAAATATCCACACTCCTGTACATTGTTTGTGGCTCAGAATCAATAAAAGCATAGCTTTAGGCTACGCTCGTTGTCATGACAACCCGAGAGAGCTGTTCTCCCTCTTCCTCACCCTCCAACATTACCTCTACCCTCTATCCACTGACTTTCTCACTCCCAACTACATATATGAAATCATCTTCTCCCCCTCACACACCCACCCTCACCCTCTCTTTCATCTCATCCCACTCATCCCTTACTCTCAATTACCACTCAAAAGTTGCCCACCAAATTTTCGACTCCAAAACAATTTTCATCTGCTTAAAACAATCCCCCGACATTAATCGTCCCTTTAACGTTGATCCATGGATCAATACATACACACGTGCATGTTCATACATGAATTAATATTTGTGATCATAAGAATGAATAATTGCACTGTTCCAAAAGTTTTCCAATTAGTTTGCATTTTTTTCAAATTTTTGTCAAGTCAGTGAACTGTGCAAAGGGTGCTGTTTATGAATAAATAAATTCCCACGCATTGTTCATTAATTCATGAATAAATTAATGAAGAATTGTGAAAAGTTCATCAATTGAGTCGGGGATTATTCAACAAATTGTAATCTCATGAATGAGAGATAATAATTTTTATATCGATAATGAGGATGCAAGAAGAATCAGAACTTAAATGATGATACCAAGAAATTATCAGTTGTACTAATCCAAAATAACTTGACGAATGAATGGATGGATTTTTGTGAATGTGAATCAAGATAAATCGAAAAAAGTGTGGCAAAACACCCGCTCTCAAACCGTCGCGCAGCATCGCATTCACGCAGGTCCTTGGAAAAACGTCGATAATCGGTCGCGCGTGCGAATCAACAAAAAGAGATGGATTGCATTTTCTTATTCGTTGGAAAATAGCTGGGTAAAATATCACGATAGACTGCGCCCTCCGTGTGTATATCAGAGCACAAACCAACACCTGTACAGCATCACAACACGTCAGAATATAGGACTTGGTGTGACAGAGAAACATACAGAGTGAGTTGTCCTACATCAACATATACCAATCAACACGTGGACGAACAGGTAATTAAATAACCAACATTTGACAGCATAATTGAAAGTATTAAATCAAACTGTTGACTTTTTTAATTGATAATGGAGATTGAATTGAATTTTTATACGAAATGATTTTATATTTCAAGTTCACAAGCAATATTGAATGCGGGGATGGGAACTCTATTTGAAGTCTGCGAAAATAATTCCAAGTGCATCAATACAAGTTAAAAGTGATATATTGAAACAGATAATGTTCGTTAATAAAAAATAAATATCAAAAAGCGAGCACATGTGAATGCTGGAAGATAAGAGAATGTAAAGGGAATTCAACTCATCCCCGTGTGGTTTGCATGTCACTATATAACGTAGAATGGGGTTGAAATAGTGGGGAATGAACCAATAGGGAGAGAAAAATGTAAAAAAGCTATGAGGTAAAAAGGCAGCGATGGGCAAACGATAGTCACGGCCACGAGATCAAGCGCCGGCGGGCTATTTAAAATGCAATCATCAAGACACACAGGATCATATTTCTCTGTATTCTCTGTGTACACTTTCAAACGCACTCCAATCAATTAAGATTCATCAATGATAGATGAATGAAAAAAAGAAACTCTCTACTGGCAGACTCAATCTGTTCTCGATAACGTCCACAAATCATATAAAAAAGTATATCGATGTCTATCAATATCCTTTTTAGATATCAAAGCTGAAACCAAATATCAGTCACCAATTCATCTCTCTCCAAATACGAATTTCCATCAACTGCAACTTCGCAACTGCTTTGAAATTTGCATCTACTGTAGGACACTGAGAGTTGGAACTGTACCAAAAACCATTGAATGCCTGTTCAAATCGTCGATGACATGTCGATGACTGAGCATAAATATCATTCGATGTCATATTTGTCCAAATATTCCATCCCAATCTGTAAAAAATAATCAACAAATAATCAGTACACATCTCACATAATTCTTCGTGCTAGTAAACACACCAATGTAACGATTTGCTCGGAAATTCTGGTAGTACCAAAATAATCTGTACGAGAACATAAGTACATATGGGCTGTGTGGTACGATCTCTCACTCCAGTCTTTTCACTTACTCTTTCCAATCTCCCTGCATACATACATATATATATATTCTTTGAATGGGCCAAATGATATAAATTATTTATAGATTTCGTCACTAACGGGGATAAAGAAAGAGAACAGATCTCACTCACTCCTATTCCACGATCAACTTTTATAGGGTGACTGTGTTGCAGTGTACCATAGGGGGGCGCGTCCACTTGCGAACACAAGAGTGCGAGAAATATATATACTTATGTGTATAGAGTGAGAAGACAAGTCCTTGGGGAACGAGCTCTCAACATATGCATTCTCAAATCCACTGGAGCTAAAACCCAGCCAGTACCCCATCTCAATGTGTCCATCATTACAACTCATACAAGTGTATTCTAACACCTCCTTTTTACATATCAAATTTCTATCAATCCCTTGGAATATGCAGTTGTAGCTGAAAAAAGAAAAGAAGTTCAGCTTCTGTTCAGGTGTAAAGCAAAAAGAATTAATGAAGCTATTTTTAATATTACCGCAATTGAATGGTACGTTTAATTGATAATGTTTACAATGAACATCGATGTCCCTAGAGATGCATTCACGCGACAAATATTGGCTTGTGTCCCTTGTTGCAAATAGAAGGGCACGTGGTGTATGTATCGTTGGACCCCCTGGCTGGCACCAATCTAAATCAATGGGCTTGTGGGTAATCGCATAATAATTACCGTAGACCCCACGAATAGCCCATCTGTCGAATGGCCCCGCGGGGTGGTGGATATTCAGTGGGAGGACACCAGGCATTTTGATGTGCAGACGTTAACCCCCTTTTTTCCAAGTGCACTGAGTTCTTATTTCCCATTGACACAACTAAACTCAGCAGGTTATACTCTTGGATACATACTGGTGCGAATGTTCCTCTCTGAGTACTTTTCACCCTTTCGCATAAGTAATTTTATCTTTTTTTTCTTCCGTATTGAATATAATTTATTTTCTGTCGTTTAGATTCATCAAAACAATGCTACTCGTATTGCTTTTCGTGGAATGTCTTCAATTCAGTGACGGTTTCCGTGGCCCACATCATCCACGCAGTTCTGTATCTCATCATCACTATACACCACAGGGCGATGTGAAATTAACACAGGATTCGCAATTATTGCACGACACTGCGTGCGTATTATGAATTATATGATGAGATCGATTCAATAGTCTTGTGTTTCATTCATAATTTGCACAATATATTTCAACCATCAGACATTTAATGGAAGACATGGGAAACTTTGCGGAGCATATAGACGTTTCGAAAATGACTGATCAAGAATTGGACTTTTATTACTTCAAGTAATTCATTCATTCATTCAATGTTGGAATTGCGTGGTTGGATAGTTATTAAATTGAACACAAATTTATATTTCAATTTAGAACTCACGATACAGACAATAATACGAAACTCGATGGATTGGAAATGTTACACGCTATCCAACACACATTTCATGAAAATGAAGATGACAAAGAGACTGCAACAAGTGATGACAATAATCAATTGGTATTGATTGTTGAATTGATAGACAGGGTTTTAGAAGAAGATGATCTTGACAAGGATGGATATCTAGGTTACATCGAGTATGTCTTAGCGCGACAAAAAACTGCTGAGAATTCGGATCAGATATCCAACGAATTAAACTTGATATGAAATGAATAAATTATTCAATTATCAATGTTTACATACTGTTAAAGATACTGTAAACTTCCGACAATACGCCTAATAAAATATATTTATCTTTGAAAATTGCTTCATGTCGTAGCTTCTCCAATATATAAATTCGTTGTTTTATTTTCTAAATAAAAGCGTACCTCTGTTATCTATACTTTTGAATAATAACTATTTACTCCACTATCGGAAGTGGTACGTCAGTTAAAACAATACATTTCTCCCATAAATCTCTGGCCACTTGCACCTGTAATGAAAAATTGATTACATAGAAGTTTTTAATTGTAAAATAATTGAATGAATAATCAAGAATCCTTACCCGGTTATCCTCGCCCTCGATCGGTAAATCATCCACTTTAATAAAATCCGGATACACTGAAATTATTTTAGCCACAGCCGGTGCAAGCTCCATTCCCACTTCAAAACATTGCACTTCATATTCATGATACTCTTTTGAATTATCAGTAGAATAATATAATCTACATCTATCCTCCTCTTCCACTAAACGAGCGCAATGTAATCTTGTCAATCTAATTCTTGTATCGGGTTCAATTTCAACACGATTTATTATTTGTCCACCAGCACTCATTCTTTCGCCGTCTTCTAGAACTGAACATTCGAGTTCAACTGGTGCTAATGCCGGCGGTAGAAAATCATGCAAATGATTTTTTGCCATTTGATCCGCGGCCGCATCAATATTAATAGAGTCTATAACTTTATGCAACAACTCTTTCGTTTTTTGGATAAAATTTTTACGGTATTCACTGTTCACATTGTTAGTTTTATTCACAGATCCTACTTTGGTGAGATAATTCAATGGAAGTCCCTCACGCAGCTCTGAATTCTGAGCAATTGCTGATTTTAATGCATCAGGTAGAAGTTTTTCAAGATAATCACCCCAACTATTTCTTTGGTAAACGCTAAGAGTTAAATGAAGACTGTGACTATCGTCCTGCGTTTCACCCTGATGAATTGTACCACGTGGGAAATACAAAAGATCACCGGCATTGAGAACGACATCGAGGATTGGCTCCCCAATTTCTGATTGTGAAAAATTGTCTGATGAAAGTCTGGGCAGATATTCTGATTCATTACGAGGTTTATACAACCGCCAACGTTTTTTGCCCTCAATTTGGAGGATGAATGCCTCAATATCGTCATAGTGAGGTGCAAATCCCTGACTCCCCGGCGGTGTTAGATAAAAATTTGAACCTACAAAACATCCAAACAATTCCTGAAGAGTGGCATTCAATGAATGTATTTTCGGAATGTATGTTTGGGGATTCAACATCCGAACTGAACATCCATTCGAATAATAATCCCAAACGACGCTGGGGAGCGCACGACCTTGTGGATTGTGCGTTTCTCGCTTTCCATCCGAATAAGATGTTATATCAATATTTTTCGTATAAAGAATATTGTTCTGTCGTAAAATATCATCAATCATCGGTGTTGACATCAGAAGACGATAATAACTTTCTTTTTCCCGGTTGATATGAACAGGTGTCTTCTCCCAATTATTATCAAAGAAGTCATCAACATTCAAGGGGTGAATGAGCCATTTAAAGAGAGTGTTTGCATCTTCTAAAGGGTTAATTTCATTTTTATACCCTTTTTCGCCCTCATTGGACTGTAAAGATGAAGATAAACTCACTACTTTAGCTATCTTTCGTTCTAATTCCTGACGCTGTTTCAATTTTTTCCCAGTCTTCAACACCACTCGTATCTTCGGCTTCATTTTCTTGGTACTTTTTTTCAGCTTCTGTACATCATTCTTTGCAAGTTTTGTTCGTTGGGGTGGTTGCAATGATACAACCGAGTTCACTCCTTTCGATTTCGGTTTCTTCGGTGTTTCTGACTTATTTGGTATAGTTTTCTGTTGCGCATTTGCATTCATACCATTAGATGAATCTAATCGGTTCAGCACAACTGAAGGACTGAAAGTTGTCGATCCACCAACAGAAAGCGGCTTATCTTGTGTTAGTTGTACTTTATCAATTTGTTTTTCCAAAACAGGTGATTTCTTTTTTTTATCCTTGCCCGGCGTACCTGGACTCATACTCTTGCGTTTTGCCGCGTATATAGCAAAAGCCGATGTTGGTGTCACCGGACTCGCCATCTAAAAGGAGAGACACGAGAGGATTGCCGGAAAATTATTTACTGAACTCATAACCTCAAAAAATAACATCATAAGCAAACAAACCTTCTACCAAATATTAAAAACAATCTAATCCGCGTATTATAAAAATTTTATATGCTGTTCTATATAACGCCAGTTAACGTTATGTTAAACGTATGTGATGTAAAGACACGTGGTACAAATACGGAAGTGTGAATGTGTGAAATTCACTACCAGGAAACACAGTACAGTCCTGAACTGAGCCAGCGAAAACCCATCAGATACTAAACAAACAAAAACATAACCATAACCTCCAAATACAATTGGCGCCAAAAGTGAGGTATTTGATCATTCCTCTACTCAATCTTTCTCATCTACGGATGAAAATCTTCCTGCTTTGTATGAAAATAATGATCTGTTAGAAATATTCCTAATATCTTCATTATACATACGTCGAAGGTATTTTATTTGATTGCGTGGTTGTTGGAGGTAATTTTCGAATTCTCGAATTTTCGGAATATTGAAAGTGTAAGTGGTGCCACCTCATGGAATTATTCCCTACACATATTTCCTGTTGAAATTATATTTATTTCAGTAAAGAAACATGAGATATCACGACTAACCAAAGTACTCGCATTGAGTTATAAAAAGCATGCGCGGTACGGTTATAATGATTCGCATCATGATTTCTAAATATTTACATTATGTAACGAATTTTATATACATCAATGATAATGATATAATAATAGCGCCAAATCAAATGTATGGATGTATGAAATATAAAAAAGACACACTCATTCTTGCTAAAAATATATGCAGACATAATTCTAAACAACATCGCACAGGAGTTGACTATGAATTCATACAAAATAACCGGCTGCACATATAAGAATTCATTACTGTATGTGGTCCGCAACGAAATCATTCTGATAACCTGAAAGCATGACATTACACGATAATCTCAAGTTATAAATCAGTTCGAAATGCACAGGAACAACGTGAGGGTTGATCAAGTTCGTTTTCTAACTTTTCTCTCTATTCCTTACGATCTCTCTGTCATTTTCATTACAACATTTCGAATGTATTCATTCAATCTTATAAATGCGTTTTTTGTTCTCAGGGAAATGTTCCAAATAGACCAGATTCTCAGGACAATGAGGAGAGTAGAGCAATAAATGAAATTATTCAACGAAACGTCAATGGGCAACGAGACTTACAATCTAAAATTATTGAACAGTTCAAAAAAACATGGTTGACAGCTATTATTGGTTGTGTATTATGTGTTGTTGGTATTTGTGTTCTGTTCTGGAATGAGGTAAAATTGGATTTGTTTATGTTAACTGATAGAAACAGTGATAAGTCATGTTCTTTCAGGGAAAAGCAGCATCTGTCGCACGATCATTGAATGAAGCACTGGAAAATGCTGTGATGATCACAGACCCCTTCAAAGTACCAGATGATCTTGAGAATCGTCTAGTTCATGTTAGTGGTCCTCTTTTCATTGGAGAACCATTAACAGAACCCGATTATGGTGTAGTTATTGAGAGTATAAAACTCAAAAGACGAGTGCAAATGTATCAATGGATTGAGATAGAAGAAGAGCGCACATATGCTGGCACAATCGAAACGGATAAAACTTACTATTACACCACAGAATGGAAAGATAAACTGATTGACTCTGATCAATTTTATATTCTTACTGGTCATGAAAATCCTAAAGAAATTCCCATTAAGAGTCAAATCCAAATTGCAGATGAAGTGAAGATTGGGAAAATCGCACTCGGTTTGGAATTGAAAAAGAAATTCAACGATTTCATCGAAATAACTAGCGACCAACGTCCAGAAAGAACTGACATCAAGATGCACTCCGGATTGTATTATCACAGTACAGATTTATGGAATCCGCGTATAGGTGATATTCGTGTTTTATTATCTTATGCTGGAAAAGCTGGCGAAATTTATTCTGTAGTTGGAAAATTGGTTAATGGAAAAATTGTGCCATTCGTAACATCACGTGGTGATGAAATTCTGCTCCAAAGAAAACACAAACTAACTGTCGATAAAATGTTTCATTTGGAACATGTACATAATTATTGGCGAACATGGATGATACGGTATTGTACCATTAATCGTCATTTTAGGTGAAATTATAATCAAATTCACGCTTCATTCGATTCATTTCAGAGTTCTAGGTTGGCTGATTCTCTTTGCCTCAACAACATGTCTCAATGAAATACTGAGAACAATTATTGAGAATTCAGCGCTGAATTCATTGATAGCAGTTGATTCAGTTACAATGTCAGTGTCAATGTCGATAAGCCTTTTGGTGATAGGATTTGCCTGGATGTGGTATCGTCCATTGGTCGCAGTTTGTCTTGCATTTGCAGCGATACTACCGTTCTTATACTCGGCATTCTTTGGCTGTGCTAATCAACAACATCAACGACATGATTACAGAAGATTCTAATTTAATGACAATTCATCTCAAGTATTATACCTTTCATTGGACAAAAATAAAAAGCCAATGAAGTTATTTAACACACTTTCTGTTTTATCGACCGAAAATCAACATCACATCCGTACCAAATGTACGCAATGAGATACATTCAGTGCATCATTTGTTACTTATTTTTTTCTACATCATTCCGTGACATAAACCGCAAAACGTTTCATTTATAATTGTGATGTGACGATAAAAAATAGAGCGAGCAACTGGCAAATTCATTGAGTTGTCCAATTTGTTGATGTAAGAGCGAGTTCCATGTCGAGTTATCATCTCTGATAACATTCATTCCAACACTCACCATCGAAGACATTTAATATGACTGAAGAAATCCAACAGCTGGATAACAGTAATACGAGTGCTAATGCACCGTTATTACCGCCAGAAAATCAAGTGATGAATGTAACAAAGACCAAAGTTGATAATAAAAAGGAAAAATGTAGGCCGATGACCAAGGTGAATAAGGTTATTCACATAAATGACTTTCTGTACATTCGCTAGAATGAACAGGTTATGTTTATATGATAGTCTGTGATATTTCATAAATCGATGAAAATATTTTAACAATAGCAGCATGTCATGATCAATAGCTATTTTTTCACATAATTTTCAAGAAAACAAAAAAATATGCTGTATATATATACACATATATATATACATACAGTATATAAAATATCCTCTTCTATTCATGAAGGAAAAGCGTAAACCTATTCGGAAGAATTATTATGAATATTCCAGATTCACTCCGTTATAAGACTGATGACAATTAGTTCATTAAATTTCTGGGTGCTGTCAATGCATTACACTGATTAATTTGTTTATTTCCGTGATCAATATTGTACCACATGGCACCCGCAACCGAAAGTTTTAATAGTAGCGCAAGTGGTTACTAGATTTCATTACACAACACAACTTATGTTGTGCATAGTCATGTTTATTGTTCATTCAACATGAACATTTTTGCAGGTTGTGATTCGGAGATTACCACCGACAATGACGCAAAGCCAATTCATCGAACAAGTTTCACCTCTATCTGAACATGACTATTTCCATTTTGTCAAGGCTGATATGTCATTGGGTCAAAACGCATATTCTCGGGCTTACATAAACTTCATGGAGCAGCATGATATCTTTGTCTTCAGGGAGAAATTTGACAATTATGTTTTTGTAGATTCTAAAGGTACAGAATTTGCTGCCGTAGTAGAGTTCGCACCTTTCCAAAGATTGCCCAAAAAAAGAGTTGGTAAAAAAAAGGATCCGAAATGTGGAACTATTGAATCTGATCCGTATTATATAAATTTTTTGGAGAGTCTCAAGAATCAAGATGCTGAATCGGGAACTGCGCTTCCAAAAACTGAATACTCATATCAACCATTCGACAGTGAGTATTGTCAAATATTAACATTTAGAATTCATCAACCATCAACTTATGTTGCTAATATTCGTGTGTCATATGCAACTACAGATACACAAAAACGCGTGACTACTACACCGTTGCTGGAATATTTGAAGCAACGGAAAGCAGAAAAACAACGATTGCGAGATGAGAAACGTGAAGAACGTAGACGAAGAGATATTGAAAGGAGACGCACAAAAGATGAACCAACAATATCCAAGGTAATGAAACTGTCAATCCAATTTCATGCGTATTGCATAAACCAAATTGAACAAATTGAAAATACCTATCAACAATTTGGAGTTTAGAGCTTACACGCTCAAGCTGAATGCACGAAACATTTTTACAAGGCGACAGATCAATCCCAAGAAATTATTGGGAAATTCCCAATCAAAGGAAGCTCTGTCTTCAATGACGTTAATAATCGGTAACAATTGAAACGAAACATAATCTTTAAGTAAACATGAAAAGAAGTGTTTGGATTTGTCGATTCGCTTTTTTCTTATTTTCCAGCATGGCCCAAAAGTCACGCGAATACACGAGTCACAGAAAAGCCCATTTTCAAAACATTGTTCCCCGTTATTATCGATCGAAAAAATTGTTGCAGTGCGCGTGAATATTCGGATTTAGATGATGAAAAATTGTGCTCTATGAATCACTGTCGATTATTCTGTTTGGATTCTGTGAAAATCCATGAAGATTTATCACGATTGATTGAATGATAACGAAAGTTTTATATTGAAATAAATTAGCAATACATTCGACCGGTTCGAAAAAGAAAATGTCAATAATTCATTATTCATTATTGTTGCCAATTTGTGCTCTATACCTCGCGTGCAACATCAATGAAAATATTGTCTTCACATTTTCTTCTTTAATGATAGGTCCTACGAAATCCCGATGCTGATCGTGAAATTGGTCGGGAAAATAAGGAGAACAAAGGAGAGAAAGAGAAACCATTCTCGAAAGAATCGAAGAATCGGAAACGGGAAGACATGAAGGCGAAGGATAAAGTTTTGGTGCCCCGTGATCGTGATACAAAATCGACTTCAAAGAATTACCGCAACCGTGAGGAGAGAAAACAAGACCGAGAGAATAAACATCAAAAAAAGCACGAGGATAAGAAAGTGCAGAACAAACGTGAAGAGAAAGAAGGCTACACAAAAGCACACAAAGAGGATCGAAAAGAACCAAAACAAAATGGTAATAATCATCCAAGAGAACGGACAATGGATGAGAAAAGGGGGAAAAGTTACGAAAAAATGAGGCAGGAAAAGAAACGTTTAGCAGAAGCGAAGAAACATGGTAATGTTGTTGAAGGAGGCAGTGAGAACCAAACAGAAAAAACGAAAAAAAATCAAGTAGATACGAAAACGAAAACAAATGATCTTGACAATGCAACAGACAATGCAATACAGAAAAACAAAACTGCTCCTTCGGTAGTTGAATCGAGACCAAATAAAAGCGATTCTCATAATACTCTCAGCAAACATATGTCCGGAAGTGACGCTGAAGTGAATCTGATCAATACAATGTCGCAATTTGTCAGAGGTTCAATAGATTTTGGTGGCGCCGGTGACAATAATACAGTCAAGAAACACAAAAGTTCCAAAATCGCTAAAAGAAGAAGTTCGTTAGAGAGCGGTGGTGAGGGTGGCGGTGGTGATGGGGCACATCTACGGAGACACAAATCCTTAGATGGTAGTGATCATGATAAGTTACAAAAAAATGAATCCGATGATAAAGAAAAAGACAAAAAAGATCCCCGCTTGGAGCGCAGGATTCGAAATAAGGTAAAAAAATTATTATTCTTTCTCGAGTGTCTTCATTCACTCGAATTATCCATTAATCCAATTATATTCGAAGGATCGTCCTGCTATGGAAATATACCGCCCAGGAATGGGGAGATTTTCCAAGCAGCGTTTAGAACGTGAAAAGTCTACTCACGACGAACGTGCGTCTTTGTCCCAGAGCCCAACACCATCTGGAAAACCAACAGCAACAACGTTACCAGCGACAAAAAATAATGATAACACAGCAGCCGCTGCAACTGCTGCTGAATTACGGTCTATGACTTTCAAACGTAGTGTTAGCCGCGATACTTCATAGTCAAATTTCATTATCAATGAAATTGTTTTCATCAATATAATTTCTATATTAGGAGTTTCATCTCAATTTCGTTCTATTTTTTCTCATACTCTACCCATTTTTCTTCAATATACCATACAGCAAGTGGTTGATTTGTTGGCACGGAAAATCTACATCATTGGCCATTCATTTGGCAGCATATTAACCATACCTTCCGACAGTACTCCATACAGAACGAATAATTCCAATGCCGAACATTAAACATTTATTGTATTGTGTGTCCAGTCATTGTAAGATGTAATACATGTGTGCTTGAGAGAACTGTGACCGAAAACTGAGCGAGACATGCGCTGGATTGGGTTGTTCGAAGTTTCAGAGGATAATGGGCTGAAGGACTAACTTTCCAAAAATGAGTGAAAGTAGTAAATTCTAGAATATCGTTTTAGAAAGAGGACAAATCGATTTTCTTATTTTGAGGAAAAATCTAAACTATATATAAAAGAGGGTAAGGGTAGAAACGAGTAAGGAACGAGCAAGGGGTGAAGGATTTGATTTCTATTGTATAGAAGGGAGGTCATAAGAGCTTCCACAGAAAAACTTCTACCTGGACACTTAGTCCCGGGAAAGTAATAACTATAAACAATACATTTTAATTCCTAACGTTTGTTTCTATAGAAATTTACAAATCCATGTCTGGTGAAGTAATTACTAAATTCATCCAACGACCTTAGGTCTATCTATCCAACATAGCTACATTCAAGAATATAATTGTTGATGCTTTTCTGAAACTCATAAGTATCATAAGCTCTCGCAAATTCAGTTGCAGCATTGCCATACGTATAATCTGTATTTCTCTTCCTATTGAATAGTGTTGACTATTGCTAAATTCCGAGAATATCCAACAAACCTCTCCGGTGTAAATAACACATGAAGTATCACAAGCCTCGTTGAAGCTTGAGATAATCTCTGGATGAATCACTCGTCGTAAACAAAAAGTGAGAGCACAATCCCACGATGTGAAAGTATATGTGCTACGAATATGTCTCTCTTCTTATAAATTAATGATCTCACTGGAAATTTGATCAGACAGAACCATAGAAATTCATCAGTAATATCATTCATCTATCCAAATAGTTGAACAAATCACGCGTCAGTTAGTGAATGTAAGAGTTCAATAATGAATTGACATCAGATTTATCATATTGTCAATGTTAAATTGATGGTATCTATCCACACCTACTTATAAATACCTTCCCTGCGACAACAATTGACAAAAAAGAATTTGTATGTCTCAATACCTCCTCAAATCCGCCATTGAATGATCATCATAGACACAAAGGGATTATGCCGCTTATCGGAAAGGGACAAGCTTCATACAGACACAAACAATTCGCACATAATACGATTCTCAATACAGATAAAATTATTTTGAAATCCTCGCATTCAAAGCTCTTGTCGGTTATTATGATGCATAATAATAAATCACACAGGCGTATTATTCATCAATGTGATAAAAAAAAATTATGTATGGACGATGTTAAAATTAAAACGTATAAATTATCACAACTTACATTTAACATGTTACATTCAAATGATTGTAGGAAAAAAGATAGTGATAATAAAGACAGGACACACAAGAATGTGCATCAAACCTTGAAAACATTATAATTGAGATCAAATGAAATAACAGCGTTTCCGCATACGAATAAAACATGTAATTCGCTTTCAGAATCACAGCATATGCCTTTTTTTCCGTAATAAAACATTTCTCTCCCTCTCTCTCTCGCTCTTTCTCATTTTCCTCGGAATAGTCGGGTCGTCCCTGTAGTCACGCCCACTATTTTCCTTCAATGCTTTCACACAAAACAATAATTCGCTATCTATAACCTAGAGCGATATAACATACGTTTGAAACAGGATAACCTCATTGTATGTGCATGCACTGAAATTTCGTCTTGCATCATTGCATTTAAATATATTTTTGAAGGTTATGAATATGGAAAAATTGCATTCCTACATTTTTCTGTTTGTTTATCATCATACTCGGCGAATATATCTCTGCTTGAGCGAAATCAAGTGCGAGAGAAATAGTGGAACAAAGGACAAAGACCAACAGACTCGTTGAGCCAATGGTGCAATTTTATTGGTTACTTAGTCTATGGTAGCATTGCTCTAGTGGTCGTGTGCCCAATTCCGCTTTGAAATTTCTCGGCAGCACTTGGGCGAACCAACTACATCACAGCGCACACAATCATATCATCGTGTTGAGTGAACGAGTACGGACGTGTATTTAGGATCGTGCAGGAATGTGATATTGAGATCGTTAGGTGTCTACGTACCGGGTGTTATTCAAACGGTATGTACTAAATAAACGTAGCTTTAATTCTATTTTATACATTGTGAAGTAACAGCTCAATCAACCATATGGTACGGCAGCTGAGATTTCGGAAACTTTTAGCGATATTTTTGTAGTGTCTCAATACGAAAGTACACAGACACATATGCAAGTACACTTTTTTTTTTATCATACAATAAAAGTTAATCGCGTGAAAAATGTAGCTGACGACGCAAACTTAATTGCGCACTGATGTGAACGAAGGAATTATCAAGCGAGATTTTCGTGTGATATTTCTCGTGAATCATCGAATTAGCGCATCATATTGTGTCTTTTCATTTTTTTATTCTAAAATTCAATGTGTATAAGTGATACAGTGCCGGCAAATAAAAATTCATTTGTTTTTTACAGATAAAATTATTCTCTCTTGAGAATTTATATTTATATTGTACTAAATTCGGCTTGCAATCCACGATACATAGACCAGAGCAAGGTACCTTAGAATTCAAGGTCAGTATTTGCT
The DNA here is from genome assembly GCA_018881525.1 of Meteorus sp. PSUC_FEM 10030008. Taxonomy (NCBI): domain Eukaryota; kingdom Metazoa; phylum Arthropoda; class Insecta; order Hymenoptera; family Braconidae; genus Meteorus; species Meteorus sp. PSUC_FEM 10030008. The sequence continues at coordinate 12,170 of JABMBR010008162.1, read as the reverse complement.
AACCTCTATATCTTCAATTTGATATTATTTTTATTCACTCATTGCTTGTGGTATAAATGAATAATAAATAATACCGTACTATCATTTGTTATTGTCAGTCATTCCGTTAATGCATCCGTTCATCCTACATTCACGCATTTATTTCATTGTGTTACATCATTTTATTCGCTTATTCACTTATTATTTTTGTTTTGTTCACTTATTTTCACCCAGGTTTAGCACCACGCAGAGTCTGTAGAGATTTGATCTAGCCCATCTTCACCATGGCTGACCTCGAAGAAGTCATATCGTTAATACGAGCATGTTTACTTAGTTCCAAAGGTCTTACATCAATTGAAGATTTGAATCGGGACTATAGAGCACTTGAAGGTGAAAATATACCATATAAGAGACTTGGATTTTCCAACATAAACGAACTGCTCGGGAAAGCACCAGGACTGAGAATTTCACGTCGTGGTGAAGCAATGTTTATAGAAGCCATTGCGACAAATGAGACAAAACACATTGCTGCATTAGTATCTAAGCAAAAATCTTCATCGAAGAAGAGACGAAAACCGGATCGTTATCCAATTCAATCAAGACGGCCACATGTTTCATCAACCATAGCTAATCCGAAAACATCGTGTTCGCTTTCATCATCGTCATCATCATCACGTAATATATCGGTCCAATTTAATAATCGTGCCAACATAAAACCACCGACGATGCCAACTCGCAACTCGAATGGTCAACCACCAAAACGGATACCTCCCTTAATGTCCTTAACACCTGTAATACCAAGCCAGCCTAAAGTTCCGGAAAAACAGAGACCTGCAACAATATCTATAAACAATCGCCCAACGAAGAATGCAACTCCTGCACCGGTAAATCTTCCATCACCACCAGTGAAGCGTGAAGTAAACGGAAAGAATGTTCCGCAAGTAAGCCCACCGTTACTGCCCTCACTCATTCCGTCGCAACCTTCGCAGCAGCCACGTATGAGTCTAAGTGAAAGACTTGTGAGGCCACCACCTCTACCAAATTCGTCTCGTACTGTTGTACGTGAAAATTCGAATATTGAAAGACGTGTTACTTTTGCGGCACCGGAAGCAAGGCTTTTGCCATCGAAAACACCGCCTGTTGTTGCACCACTTCCCTTCATACCAAATCCAAGGATAACACCACCGTCTTTATTCCCATCACCCGACTTGAGGGATCCACGCGAAGAGCTGTTATATTTAGTGAGGACACTGAATCTCGGTGTTCCTGAGTATAAACCTTTCCAACTTTCAAAACCAAATAAAATTCATGCGAAACTTTGTAGCGTTACGGTAGGCTCGAAGAAGTATTCGAGCTATCCAGCTGAAGCTAAGACTGAAGAAGAGGCACAAAAATTGGCCGCCGCACAAGCAGTGTTAGATATACATAAAAGTCATGGGCCTTTGGTACAGCTCCAAGTAACGAAAGATCCTGAAATCATCAAGCAACGTATCATAGCCATCGTTGATGTACATAATGGTGTTCATGCTGAACAATTACCCGTTTATTATAAAGAGAATCACAATGAAACTCTTCCAAACGATTGGATTCATATTGTCGAAGAATGCCCGAAAGAATTGACGTTGGAAAGAAGCGGATGTAATAATACTTTGATTGTGTGGAGATATAACCCAGCATTACAGAAGGTGAATTCGCTTTTTTTTTTATTAGTTACATCTTTGTCACAAAATTCAATTGCATCGTATCATTGGGTTCAATGAACTTACACGAATACGACTGCGTCGGTAATGCACAATATCGGCACGTCATTGCCACAATTATTTTGAATCCTCGTCACGCACGATAATGATCATGACCAAGATATTATATTTTTATTTTATTTTTTTTCCTCCAAATTCTCCAAGTCCCCCTCTATAATAAGAGCACTGTTGAATCAAGTTCATGCAAGGTAGATACTAATTGTAGATATTTTTTTTTCACAGGCCAGAGAACCAACATCACCACACTTGGATAGCGTACCAAGTTTCATTGGCGATGCTATACCGAAACGATTAATTCTTCCAAGTGATAACGTTTGGCCCGTTCATGTTTTAAATGTTATCAACTCTTCCGAGATATGGGTTCTCATTCTTCTAGACAACTACAATGATCGACTTGTTTCAATGTCGGCTGAAATGAATGTTCCCGATGTGAAACCGAAACACCCAGTGAAATCGGTTGAAGTTGGGCGATATTATGTGGTTAAAGACGAGGAAGGTTTATTGCGTGTACGAGTTGATAGTATTGATGAGGTTGCAAATGAAGCTGACATTTTCTTCATTGATACTGGAGACTACGATCATGTCTCGTTCAAACAATTATATCCTCTTGATAAACGATTTTGTGATGTGGCACCGCAGGCGGTTCGATTAGCATTAACAGATCTGGAAGAGCTTTCCCAATGTGACAATACATCAAATTTAGTAGAAGAAATATTGCAGACTCATTGCTACTATGTACGTATAGACAGACGTGAAGATAGTGCTGATGAAATGATCCTGTGCGCAACACTGTATGACACAAGTGGCGTTGATGATGTCAACGTTAATGAACTGATATTACGAAGACTGTCCACAAGTAATAACGTTACGGATTTGAGAACAGAAGGACGCGTAGTCGAAGTTTTCATCTCTAAAGTTGAAATAAACGGTGATATCTATGTTCAAATGAGAACTGAGGGATTGAAGACTATTGCTGCTATGATTAATCGATTGATCAGTGCCAATCTCGAATTGGAATTGTCCAAAAGAGCGACAGTTCTCGACAATATTGACATCTATGAAATTTATCTCACGAAATGTCCTGATGGCAATTGGGTACGCTCCAAAGTCCTTGAAATTCTTGATAGCGGTAAATTGAAAATGCTGCTCATCGACTTCGGTGGAAGTCTCATTGTAAACATCAATCAACTACTGAGATTGCGGCCTTTATCAATAGCGCTCGAGAAGTTTCCGCAACAGGCCCACAAAGTCCATCTTCACAATATAGGGAGAATCAATTTTAATGAACAAATGATGAATCGTTTGCTAGAATTGGCACCCAGTAACGAGCAACTACTCTGCAAGGTCATGAAAGTAAATGATGTACCGAGTGTTGAACTTTTTAAACGCAGTCAACCAGATAATGTTCTGATTTCAATAAATAATACTTTATCCCTGATACCTGAAATTGATCGTAATGTTGAGGATGGAAATAATAACATAAAACCGAAGAAACGTTTAGAAAGGAGCGTCTCTCGGTGCAGCAGCAGCAATGACACGAATGGAGTGATACATTTACGCCGACCAGAAATCCCAGCGGTGGGAAATTATTTCGACATCCATATAACAAATCTCGCGGCAAATCCAAGTAATTTCATCGTGCAACCATACAACGATATTGCAGGACTAACGAAGTTGATGATGGAACTGCAAGAATCATGTAGTCAATATAGAGGACCAACTCTGTCGGGTGAATCATTACGCGAAGGAAAATTCTGCGCTGCCAAATACAATGATGGATGGTATCGTGCTTGCATCAATGGAACAATTGATAGTAACACTGTGGTTGTATATTTATGCGATTATGGTGATATGTCACCTATCAGTACGGATCAGCTGCAACCTCTGAAGAAAGAATTTACCGAGTTGCCATATCAAGGAATTAAGGCGCGACTTTATGGTAAAATGATCCGTTAATTTTCTTATGTGCAATTAAATCATTTCCGTGGGATGCATCAAGCTCAATATCCGATTCTTCCATAGGTATTGCACCAATGAATGGAGATTGGACACCGTACACTTGCAAGAGGTTCCAAGACTTGGTCGCCAATAAAAATTTTGCATCTATTGTACATCATATTGAAAAAGATGAAACGTCACCAACAGAATCTATTCTCAGCTTGGAACTCATTGACACATCAACTGAGGTAGATATCAAAATTCATGAGCAGTTGGTGAAAGAAAAGAAAGCAATACTGGCTGTCAGTAAATAAAATATCTCAAGAATGTTGATTTTCGATTAAGTTTTAGACTTCTAACGCGTGAATATTGCAAAATTGATTTTGAATAACGATAATCATTTCATATTCTAATCACATCTTCATTTACATTTATTCATGTATGTATTCATGTTACATATATAAATACCTGTACATAATGCATGAATTTGAAATGAAAACAAATATCAGCAGCATCCCCATTCAATTTTGCGAATATTTCACAAAAGTCGTGTGTTAAACACAAAGATAGATATTTTTTTTATTTTATAGACGAATATAAAATTTGGGAAAAAATTGACGTGCCATTGGCTGTGCGATATATAAAGGTTGTTCATTTCATGACTATTTTAAAGATTGCAATTTTCTCCTAAACAGATCACTTTTATTTATATTATCATTAATGTTGAGCACACGTATAAATATATGCAACAAATAAATATAATGTATAATGATGAGTGTCCAATGAGGACTTACAGAATACCAGAGGTAATTTTTCCTGCTGTATACGTAAAGCTATTATGTATACTCCGCCAATTTCACATTTTCATACTGTTTCTAGTTTCCTCTTGTTGGGTTCTTCCATATTTTATCATTATTTACGTCACGAGTATCGTCAAATGAGAATCAATTTGACGATTCTTCGTTTATATCTTCATTTTCACTAACGTAAATGATGAAGGGGAGAAAAAAAATAATTTGAATATATAGAGAATTGACTTCCCTAAATAGGCGTTATAATGATATTCATATGAATGGATTTCATCTACCCGACTTTCGCGCCCCTCAGCATTACATATGCAGTATTATTAGATAAACTACACTTATACATTCTATACAAGAAAAAAAAAAATGAAAGAAGATATAGTATGTAGTTTGCATGTCGGGGAGTAAATATTACATATCCGGATGAATTCCGTGGTTATTTAGATACTAAGACTTTTTGAGAGAATATTTTTTGTTACGGTGAAAAGATTTAAATTAATGATAATCTTATTCAAATTATATTATTACTAATATAAGAAATTGCAATGTATGAGCAGACGCAAATAAAAAATGGCATTGTAAGAATAGAATTGGAAGATGAAATTTTTATATCCATTTAATTCAATAATGTTCAAGTAGATAAGTACACTTTAGATGCACACACAGATCATTGTCTCGTATCCGTCAAACAGGTTCGAGAGGGGGATGACAAGCGCACCGTTGTGTGTGACGTCAATGGATCACACATAACGCGGGGCGGTCAGTGGTTTTCAAACACTGAATCGACCAGTTGACGAGAGTCAATCGGTGTAATAAGGTAAAAGAGCTAGAGGCGAGTAAACACATCATCTGTCTGCCTATAGGTGCCCCTTAAAATAAATTGCATAAAGTAATTTACCCATTAATTAAATATATAACATGTAAAAACGTAATACGTAACTGTAATAATAGCATCATTGCGTTTAGATGAAGCGCAAACTAATCAGGCTGATTGGATTAACAAATCGGCCAGATATAAATTGAGAATAATAAAATGCCAAAATAAATCGAAACAAAAACCTTGGTTTGAGTGGCTCAATTGGTGTGGATTCATCTATAAATTTCTTTATTTTATTTTATTTTTAATTTTACAGAAGAATGTTTAACTCAAAAAACAATGCTGACTTGTTGCTTCTTCGTCTGTTGTTGACTGGCTGAGAGCAATTTGTTATTAAAACTCTATATATACATAAGTATACATATGTATATATGACTTGGTGACATTTCTTCTTGACCGGAAAAATAAACAAAACCGGGAAATGAGGGATTTAGCCACAAACCAGAAAACAAAATTTTACATATTATTTACAGGTGACAAAGAGAATCGTTTAGACATCTACCTATCACATCGCACTATATCTGATCACCATTCTGCCTGTATCATTTTCTGTTACTCTCTGTTATAATATCCCGTATTGTTGTCTGTGTTATGATCCGGTAATTTCTACATCCTTAAGTTCAACACGCAAAAGAACAAGCATGTTGGGTAGTGAAACGCGTGGCTATTTGTTAATGGCAACGTGAAGTTGAATAGAGAGATAATATAAAGGCGACCCAGGGGCAATTGTCATCATCGAGAGATAATGATTACAGAACAAACTTGGACCATGATGCTGGAGCCCGATGTACCTGGCATCAACGAGTAATAAAATTCACGATATTTCAACTTCTTATCATTCACTTCAATCGTTTGTGTACTATTCATTTTAATTTGTATTAGATTGGGTATCTCACCACGGAAGCAATTATGGATAAAAGCAGTGAAAAAATTAACTTCCGAACGTCTCGGAAGAGAGGGCCTGGCTGCATGGGGTGTTGCACCACCACTTGACGATTCAGATGAACCAGGTGCTGATGACAATGGCGAAATCACCGTTATTGTATCTACTTCAGCGGAATCAATGTCACAGGAGCCACGTGAGAAAATTGTCGAGCAACCAACTCAAGAAGGTGCTAATTCATATTCATATTGGAAATGAATTTATGGAACATAACTCAATAATATCTACTTTCCCATTGACAGATGTATTTAAGAAAGGCACCATGTATAAAGGGATTTTTTGTCCATCTTTAACAACCAGTTTTCACAGTCCAAACTTAGAGCGTTCATATTTCCATTACTCGTGTCGACAACGTCAAAAATCATTGATAATGCTCAATATTGTGGATTTTGCATTGAAGGTGAGGATTGAGTTGATTGAACACGACATCAAATCGCGAGGGAAATATTCATGATTGAAATTTCCAATTCCATATAGATTGCTATCCTTTCAATGTGGCTGTGGAAAAGAGATAGCTCCAGCAATGGTTTAATTGAAACTCTATCATGGGCAGTGTGTTGTATGCTTGCTAATCTCATCATCAGTATACTTGGTTTATGGCGTTGGTTCTCCAATAATTATCTTTATTGGGCATCTGTATTCACATGGTTACTCATCAATACACAAGGTAATATTGACACTGCTCATGGTGTAACAAACGCATTAACAGAAATAGTATCGTTATTAAACGGTGCAACAACGTTGCAAATGAAAATATATGTATGATAACTAAAAATAAGTTCATGTTCACCTGTGAGACCACTGCGGAAATACCTTGAAGATAAAAATAATACCACATGTTTCATTTCATTCAAGAAAATGTACAGGCCCACGAAAAAATGAGTAAATTACGCATGAGATCTTTTTGTTCAATTATTAATTGGCGATTTTTTGAAGGTTTTGTGGCAGCAGGATTAAACTTTTCATCACAACAACGGATAATGTGGTATATACTATTCGTTGTTTATGCACCTTACGCTATGCTCCCACTTCCATTACGATGGTGTGTGCTCGCTGGATCAGGAACAGCGTTAACTCATTTAATTATGACAATTATCGCGCTATTTTACAATGCGAAATATGTAAGCATATCTACTTCATTCATTGCACTAATGATGAAATATATATCAACAAACATAATATTTTAGTTTAATATTACAGGATATGGCATGCATTATGAGAATGCTAACGACAAATATTATTTTACATTTAGCTGTTAATTTGGCTGGTATGTACACGAAATATTTAACAGATCGTGGACAACGTCAAGCGTTTTTGGAGACACACAAGTCGATGGAGACTCGCCAAAGAACACAAAATGAAAATAATCGACAAGAAAAACTCCTTTTATCTGGTGAGCAATGCTTTTCCTAATTGTTCTCTTCTGTTGTCGTTTCGTTGATTAAATTTCGTTGTGACACTAGAAATTAATTCCACCATCCGCATTCAATTTTTATGTTTTTGTTGGAATGGTCGACTGATTGGCACCAAGCTACAACATAAATAACGATATATACATGTATATATACATTGCCATGTGAAGCACAAGTCGAGCCCGTTGGCCCGATAAGATTCGCTTGACTGCGTCTCAAAAGGAATGAATGTCCGCGTGTGAATTCACAGTCGATTGCCTTTTCCATGCATTGTCGTAATGATCCTCGTGTGTATTTATGGCGACGATCGATTTTTAATACTGATGAATTGCAAGAAAAATGTCCGAGGTCATAGGACATGGAAAAAAAATACTTATTCGTTCAATTATGAGTGTTTGATTTTTTTTTTTCAGTTCTTCCTGATTTTGTCGCTAAAGAAATGATTAGAGATATAGCAAGGGAAACAGCAAGTGGTGGAACGTTTTCATTCACACCTAATCAATTCCATCGCATATATTTGCATCGTTATGAAAATGTCAGCATTCTATTCGCCGATATCAAAGGATTTACTGGTGAATACAATTTTCTTCAGCCATCTTATATATTTGATATGACGTCATTATACAGTTTGCCCATGACATTAAATGACGCGAGGATGCAATGTTGAAAATAGTCTGACAGTTGTTATATATTATTTTCATGATACATCTTAACCCGCAAATATGCGGTCGAGAATGTACGTTCTATATGTTCCGGCACATATTCTAAAATTAAGAGACTAGCAATCAGTCAGTTTTCATAATTTCGCAACCATCCGAAATTATGATGTTAACATTTGTAATGTTGTATCTACACGTCTATCCATACGTATTTGGTCCAACATGAAATTTGAATAATTTTAATCTCAAATGAATTCATTCACAACGTTGGGTAATAAATCATTTTTCTGTTATTCTAAATACCTCATGAAGCATTGGCGAGCCAGTGCAGTGCTCAGGAACTTGTGAAGGTGCTCAATGATTTATTCGCTCGATTCGATCGATTATCAGCCGAAAATCATTGTCTCAGAATAAAACTCCTTGGCGATTGTTATTATTGTATATCTGGATTACCAACAGCGAGAAGTGATCATGCACATTGTTGCGTTGAGATGGGCCTCTATATGATCAAAGCCATCAGAGATGTTCGTTTTACGACAAAAGTAATATCACATAGATGTGCTCTGTTTGAAATTCTTTGAACATAGCAACAACATCATGGTTCTCATTGTTCTGTTTCATCATATTCAGACGGACTTGAACATGAGAATCGGAATTCATAGTGGATCTGTATTGTGTGGAGTTTTGGGATTGCGGAAATGGCAATTTGATGTATGGAGTTACGATGTTACACTTGCGAATCATTTAGAGAGTGGTGGAATCCCTGGGTATGATAATTCATGATAGAATACTGTCTTTGATTCGTTTTCTGATGAATTTTGAACATTTTCATGTACCCAGCCGTGTCCACATATCAGCAGAAACTCTGAAATGTTTGAATGATGTTTACGAAGTGGAGCCGGGTAACGGCGTTGATAGAGATAATTATTTGAAAGATAGAAAGGTGGTAACGTATTTAATCAAACAAACTGAACCAATGAGATCAAAGAGAAGACCGTCAGCAAGACCGAAAGTAAATGCTGAGGACGAAACTGTCGGTCGAACTAAAAAAAGTTTCAAAATACCGAATCCACTGGCATCCAACAAACAAGAAATAAAACAAGAAGTCGTCAATAATGTAAAAGAAGAGGATGATATTGGACTTGATTGGACACCAGAAATACCTTTTGAAAATGTAATTGAGCAATCCAATATTCATTCGATGGTTCGATCCAGTTTGAAATACTGAACTAACATTGAGTTATCATCAACAGTTGAATAGCGCCAATTCTGTGAGCAATCTCGAGACGGAATATCTCGAAGATGATGAAGATGAGGAAGGAGGTGGGACAGGTGAGAAACGAACCGGTGGGTTTGAAACACCAAGCAACAAACGGATGCGACTAGCTAACATCAACGCATGGACATTACGATACAACGATGATAGTCTGGAGGCTAAAGTGAGTAATTCAATGATCTGGATGATGATATTATCCATCAGAGGGAACGATGTTGTTTATTTTTCACGCTACAGTTTGGCCAATTGAGAGAAGATATGTTCAAATCAAATATGACGTGCTGCTTCGGCATCTGGCTCTTCATTGCTATCTGTCAAGCTGTAATTGTTCCTGAGTAAGTTGAATACTCAGGATATGATATTTTGCAATAATTATTAACCATTCGACTGATCAATTCTTTCAATTTATTGCAGTTGCGTTGCGTTATTGGCGTCGCTTCTATTCACAACTGCGGTCCTTGTCATATGTTCTATTCTCGTTATGGCAGAAGAATTCAAGAACCTACCGCAATATCTTCAGCATGCTTCTTCAATGCTTGTACATAACAAATTATATCGCACTATTTTTATTTGTAGCCTTATAAGCCTAATGGCTGTGACGTCGACCATGGGCGTGGCAGTTTGTCCTAGTGCAAATTACTACTCTTCAACCACACCTGTTATGGATAGGTTGACGTTGTCACAGAATCACATGATTGACGAGACATCGAGAAATAATTTAGAAGTAACAACCACTTCGACACTTCTCGATAAATTTGTTTTCAATTTTCTGGCGGCCGCATTGGTGGATGGGGAGAAAAGGGATCAAATAAATCCATTATTGGAACTGAATAATCGGCCGAAAGTTAATACCACAAATGATGTTGAGTTGGAATCCAATCATCATTTCAACAGAAATATCACTGAAAGTTATCCACGGCGTCTAGAAAAACGGAAACATTCCATGCCATATCGATATGAAAGGCACTTCGAAGGGAAGAAACATCGCCGAAAATTCACGTCAAAACATGAGAATAATTTTAAATTGCGTAAAATGTTTTCGACGTTGAACGACGTCGAGGACTTCAAATTAGTATTGAATTCAGAAGCGAGAAGTTGTTTACAGTCTGAATTCATTGTTTTCACTTGGATTCTATGTCTCGTTGCTTTAGCGTCGGCATTGAAACTGTATTATTTGGTGAAATGTGCATTGGCATCCGTCATTGTTTTAATGTATGCAGCACTTATTATTTTTGGGCGCCAAGAAATGTTTCAGACTGCTGATGAGAATGACACAAAGTAAGACGATCCATTATTTCTGTTTTGAACGCAGCTGCCAATTTATCGAAAATATATTATACATTATTTTAGGACTGTGATACCCTTGTCCACACAAATGCTAATTTTCCTCATAGTGTTCCTTGTTGTTGTAACTTATCATGGCCGTCAGGTTGAAGTGACATCACGACTTGATTTTCTATGGAAACAGCAAGCGGAACGAGAACTCGCTGATATGATGGAGTCGAAACACAATAATATGCAGTTATTGAAAAATATACTTCCAGATCATGTAGCTCATCATTTTTTGACTACTGAACGACCACCTGAAGTGAGATGAATACTTCAAAAATGATAACTTCCCTCACAACAATATTTCATTATTCAATACTTCACCCTTATACAGGAATTATATTCTCAGTCTCGGGACAAAGTCGGTGTCATGTTTGCGAGTGTACCGAATTTCACAGAATTTTATTCTGAGGATGTCAATAAAGGAATGGAATGTATCAGACTGCTGAACGAAATCATAGGTATGAACCTTTGAACACGTTCAAGTGCTTCAAAAATTTTCCTCTAACTAATAAAAATCCTTCTACAATTGCAGCCGATTTCGATGAACTATTGGACGAGGCACCATTCCATTGCATTGAAAAAGTAAAAACTGTCGGTGCAACATACATGGCCGCTTCCGGTCTTAATCCAAGCACTTTGGATCCAACAAAAGACGATATGGATCACCTGTGTAAACTCGTTGATTATGCCGTGGCGATGCGTTTACGTCTCGAAGACGTGAACATTCACTCATTCAATAATTTCGATTTACGTGTGGGCATCAGCTGTGGTCCTTTGGTTGGTGGTGTTATCGGTGCAAGAAAACCAGTCTTCGATATTTGGGGTAATACAGTGAACGAAGCTTCGCGAATGGATTCCACTGGTGTGATGGGAAAAATTCAGGTGCCACGTGATATCGCAAGATTCTTAGAATTAAGAGGTTATCAAACGCAAAAGCGTGGGATGATAGAGGTGAAAGGTAAAGGAACAATGGAAACATATTTCGTATTGGGTCGTGACACACAACAGTCTGAAGGTATCTCCAGACATCGTAACACGTGTAGAAGTCTTGCAGCAGTTGTTTATGGGGTGGTGCAAGCACGTCGTAAACAGATGCAAATAATTACCAGAACATGAATTTAATAACGAGGCGAAAGATCGCGTTATTTAATTGTCTTGAATATAAAAAAAAAAATAATACATATATATACA
>JABMBR010008151.1:0-50781 GCA_018881525.1 Meteorus sp. PSUC_FEM 10030008 | reverse complement strand
ATATATATACAAAGACGTAACGACAATAACCTTCTGAATATTATTTATACATCTTTATAAATGTAGACGGTAGCTTGACGTTAAAACCAGTTTGATATGTATTGAACTTTTCGTATTGAATTTATAAAAAAAAAGTGATAGAAAAAAAGTCTGCCGCGTGATCTTGCTCCACGTGATAAGCAATCTCTGTCTTATTCCCTTCCTCTTCTACTTTTATTTGTCGTTCTCTTAAGCGCACGCGATTCCAGTGGCGCCGATGATCATTCTACTCCGGGTATGAACAAGCGCCGTTTCCCTGATGCCTTTCTCCATTTGCCTGACGACCTTCATCCACTGGATGAGACAGAAAATTCCTTCATAGCCAATTTTATTTATTCCCACTCTACGTCTTTTATCTTTCGTTACGCGCATTTGACTCCGCACCTTCCATCTTCCTATTTTCAAATTAGTGACAACATGCATTCATAATCGACATAACTATCCAATATTTAGAACAAATATGAAAAAAACGAAATAACACATCTACATGACTATAAAATCCCTGTACAATTCTTATCGAGAAAAAGAGGACGAGACACTTCTTGCCCAATCGACCACATTAAATAAATTTGGGATATTTCTCAATATTATGTTGTCACATTCATTTCATATTTATCATATTTACTTATATGTGTATGCAATTTTTCTCTTACATTTCATTACATCCACTATAAACGGCGCCAGCCGTTAACCCACTTATACGGGACGCGTGCACTTCACATAAACGAGAGCATTATTACGTGACGTTACATGACGGATACGGTACGCGGAATATCAAAGCGGCGGTACAACAACACTAAAGAGACAGCATGTAATATTTGTATTTACAAACATATACGCTCACATGTGTGTATGTAAATATATCATCAAGGGATATTACGCTATAGAAATATATATAGTGCATATGACAGTGCCGAGCATTGTGGCGAGCACAAATTACATTCTCGATAGATTTTACTTCACACACTACACCAATCGCACACTCATTTGACTATTAATGTATTTAAATTGAGAACGTGTACTACTCTTCAATACAAAAGATTCATTATGCAACAATATGTGAATTGAACTCAAATGCAGGTGTAATGATAGGCCAAACAACATTTCCAATCATGAACTTTACGTGGAGTCTTTCAGAAATTTTGCAATTGACATAAATTGTTTTACACTTGCATTACAGCTGATAATTTGGTTATAGAACAAAGTGTTGTCGTTTTCATGAAATGTTGGAGTATCAAGAATTGAGAAGTGGAAGTTCTGTAAGTGGTGCAGTTTCATACAGATAAATTTCAAGTGCAGTGCAATTTACAGTGCATTGATTCGTTCGAAAGTTCAAACTTGCCAGAGTTGAAATTTTCACTGTGTTCACAAGTAGCTTGCTAATTAATTGCAAACTTCAGTGCTTGTGAGTATGCTTCATTAGCATCGGAGAATATTTTACGCTCGCTTGAATTCACTCAATATTCGTCCACTGAATTTTCATTTCAAAGTTGCTGCATGCTAAGTTGGGAAAATTAATAACACACGAACTAAATGGTCGTAAGGGGTTGTTTCTAGTTGGAAATCATCTCAAATGTACGTACGTATTCCAAATAATTATTATGGATAAATAATTCATGGGGAATATTCAACGAGAGGATATGAATTAAACTTTTAATGATGTTCAGTCGTATGTCCAAATTGAAGTTTGTTTTAAAAAAGTTTGAATAATAATTTTGTTATATAATCGAAGTTTATAATCGAATGTAAAATATTATTATTTTTCCATCCGATTTACCTCGTCTCTTCAATTCTCAATTAATCTGATTATCTTATCACGTTTGGACAACTCATGAACTGTATAATTGGTACAACATGAGTCGACGTACGGAATAGAATGTGAGAAATGCGATCCCATGATCTACTCTACATTTTTCTATGATGAATAAATTCTTATGTATACATAATCATTGAAAAAATATTCCCGATGTGAGTTCTACTTCAATACAACCACATGATAAACCGTATTGATACAATTCCTCTTTGTCTACATTCACATTTCGATGAAAATTCTCATCATACGACAAAAATGTCACTTTATACAATTATTTTGTGTATAAAAATATACGGAAGCTTTTTTTTCTGTGCACTCGAGTGATTACACGGAGACAGTACTGCGACCCAACACTTACGTGATTTTCGCACACATACGTGCATGAGGTTCAAGAGAATAAACTGATGTCCGCAGATATTTGTATACGTACATAGTGATTGGTAAATGTAAAGTTGTGTAGATGGACTACACACAGGAAACCGGAAATCCTGAGGAATGAGAGACGAGCCAACCAGAAAATACGCCATCGACGTATGTATATTCATTGTGTGTATTCAGTACAATACAATTTCACACTTATACTTACATACTAGAGCTTCATTGTTTTGCTCCGAATTACTTTTGCTCCCTTTCCCCATTTATATCTGTGTGTTAAATAGCACCATTGTATAATCATGTAAACTGCTCAGTTCGATGAAACATTCAATTACTTTTGTTTCCATGTTGCCTTTCTGGATATAGAAATAATTCTTCTCATTTCATTCCGCATCAAAACAGTGAATGAAATCATCAGCTATCGCGTCCCAGTTGTCTCATCGAAAATGAACTCAATTGCTGTGTTTTTTTCTTAGAATACTTTTTGCAACGATGCGTGAGGCTTAGTAAATTGTTTTCTGCAGAAGCAAATTAATTTTGCTCAGAAACGATTTTAGCGCCCTGTTTTATATTACCAATGCAGATGATGATGCGAGGGAATGAAGTCGCTATTCAAGATCACACGAATGGGTATATATAGAGAAAAACATGAGGGCATGAAAAGAGGGAGATGGGAAATAGAATTTTATGGGGTCGTTGATGCTATGAGATTTATTATAGGACAAGAATCATATTCTTAGTATCACCATTAAGATTACCCTAGAATAGCACAATTAATTATAGTTGAAGAGATTTCTGTAGAAAGAAAATTAACTTTTCGCACCCTTTCTAAAGAATGAATTGTCGTCCAACAGATGAAAACAGCAAAAATTAATTCTCATTGAAAATAGATGAAAAACTCTTTGGATTTATTCATGTGTCCACAGTTTAGCTACCAGAATATTTAACCATTGAACAAACAGCTGCGCCCTTACAGAGCAAACACACCCCTTTCACGGAACTGCGTTAAATTATTATTGAAGCCATTCGATGTAATTTATTTCATTTGCCCCGAGGATGATTGCCATATATATGAGATATCTACAGTCAGGCATGTGAGGAATAATAATAACATATCATTGATGATGAGGGAGATGAAGGATTAAACTGACGAAGCCAGAGGGAGGAGATCGAAGGCGAGGGGATGGAAATTTTCAAGAGTGATAGCATAAACCTTTTAGCCACACTAATACTCTGAGCCTCTGGCAATATGTGAGGAGTAAATGGGTTCACCAGTGCAGAGTAATAGAAATACGACGAGGAAGGCGGAGCAGTGAGAGATGAATGAAAAGAGCAAATACAACGATGGAGACCAGCAAACGCAATTAGCACAATTTCAAAGTTTTTAAGTTCTTGAAAGTTGAATTGAAAATGTTTATGGATTTCGTGGAATTATTAGAATTGATGTTGGGGGTGTTTGATGAAATCATTGGAGATTGCGAAATAGCAATGAAATTTATTGAAAAAGTCGTGAATATCACAATTTCTATAAGCAAAATAATATCCACGAGCTCCAAGGAAGGGTAGGAGGGATAAAATTTAGTGGTGAACCGTGCAATTTTCCCCTAGTCACTCATATCGGGATTACACACCTGTACTAGTGGCGGCTCCATTATCGAATATATGAACATCTGTATGCAGCACATCTGTCTGTATATGCGTCAGGTTTGATGTATATAAATTTAGTGATGGATTTTCATGCCTGAGGTGTCACCACCTGAACTTCCTACCCAAGTTGAGGGAGGTATATGAAAGTTTTATGCTGATAAATATAAAATATGGAGCATATAGGAAATTTACCACATTATTTTTATTTGTTCACAGTATGGACAATATATTCATCCCTCTCTGTGGCAAGATCATTTTTGGAACTATTTTTCTAAACGCGTAGACATTTGTTTTTTCCTTTAATCTTTTCCTCCATTAGTATATTCGAGCACTGGTATATCAATGAAAAAGAGATTAATCGATACATGAACGCTCGGGGTCATTCTCCGTATGGGGGGTCCGTAAAAAATTATTATATCGCGTTTGTGAGTTTATTTTATCACTGCCTCTGATGAGCCAAAGATCATAATTGTTCGTACGTTTGGGAATGGACCATTTGAAAATATTCTTGGATAAAACTGCGTCTTTATTTCTGAAACGCATGTGTGAAAAATCAACTTTGCCAGGAGATATATATATCAAATCATACAATTCATATCTAAATGCCTGTAGTAAACATGGAAATAAACGTCAGATTGGAATTTTTGTAAAGCTTATTGGTAGTGCTTGAATGGCCACCATTATCTCCACGTCTTAAATATTTATTTGGACACATATAAACATAAAGGGAATAGTTTCACAATATTCATGTCTTCCGAATTCAACAGTCACAAATTTCCAGTTGAGGGATCGGAAAAAAATGTTTCAATAATTTTCAAATAATTGGATTTATTTTTAATAATGACAAGAGTATTGCGTGACATGAATTCTTCATGAATAACATTCGTACAAATGAGTATTGGATAAAAAAAAAATTTTTATACTTAATAAACAACTGAACGCACAAATGAGTCAGATATATATGCATGAAATGATAAAATAAATTGTGAACTCATCGTAGAATGATAACAGAATTAGCCTCATCGTGTGCGCGACCTGTGATAATATGTTAGCTTCTGGTATATGAATGTTGCAAAAGATACATGTATATGTCAGCAAAAATCAAAAGTGCGACGATGTATGTTGGGAATGAACACAGAGGATGGAGGAATTTAGAAAGAGCGATCTCATCAATGCAAATTTTGATGAAACATTCCCTGGAGACACGACGCGGTGAGCTCCTGTATTTGTATTGTTGAACAAGAGGGTGAAAGTTTGAGGATAGCAATAAGGGTCTCGACGACCAATGTAAGCTCGGATAATGTATATTACAAAGTTCACTCAACCCTCAATGATAACACAGCAGGATTCAACCCTTCTCGCATATGCCAAACGGAGTTGAGCAAATGTGGCAGCTATAAAGACTTGGTAACATTGGCAACAGATGCATATATGCATTGTGTATCATGATAGGAGATGTGCAACTGCTGTATTGTGAGCATGCACATATACACATGCAGAACTGTATTATTTGGTTGATTTATCTTTGGGGGTGATGCGAATTTTAATTGCTCCGTTGAAATGATGAACGAGTGGTCAGATATATTTTATTTTCCAAACGAAATTTTTTTGTGGAGTACATAATTGGCAAAATTAATATTTGTAACAATTCAAAAGACATTAAAAATTTAATGATATATTTTTATTTATCGTCGTATCGATAGACAACAAAAGTATAAGACATGTAGCATTTTTCCGTTCTTCTTTATAAATCATATTTTATGTTGTCAGAGTTTGTAATAACAGGGTTTTGTTATTAACTTTGTGATTTATGTGGCATTGTTATTTTTTTTTTGTGTGCTGCTACACTGCTTCCGGTAATTTTCCGACCTGTTTTCATACACACAATACATATTTATATATATGTATTCACACTCCCCATAGTATAGAGTCCCGTCATAAATAATGGATTTACACAAGAAGCCACTTTATTCCATTCCAAAAGTTCGGAACAAACTTATGTGTCCCTTCGGATTATCAATTTTGTATAAATATATTGCACAACAATTTTATTTTCCCCAGTAGACTCTATACATTAAACATAATCATGAATGTTGAATTATACCTATCAAATACAATTCTTCGCCCCAAACTTTATATTTTTCTTGCTGTGAAAATTGTCGTTTGACGTAATTCCTTTTGAGAATTTGATTGGGGTCACGTCAAATATTCCCTTAACAATATGATCGGCAGAATGAAGCTACCAAAAATCAATCGATAACCGAATATGAATTAACATCTCAAAAATCACAGTACATTGGTTAATTCAAAATACAGATACATGAACAAGCTATAAATTCAAATCAAACTGTATCTCAATTGTGACAAAACAGATCTCCATTGCCACCAACTAACACAG
Source organism: Meteorus sp. PSUC_FEM 10030008 (assembly GCA_018881525.1). Classification (NCBI taxonomy): domain Eukaryota; kingdom Metazoa; phylum Arthropoda; class Insecta; order Hymenoptera; family Braconidae; genus Meteorus; species Meteorus sp. PSUC_FEM 10030008. Next base: position 44,509 of record JABMBR010008151.1, on the reverse strand, counting down.
ATCATATTCATATACAAACAAAAATATCCGCTGCATATACACAAACACGAGTAATAGACATGATCATTGCAACTATCTAATGAATAGTAGCAAAACAAGCGTGGCACACATGAGAGGCTTAGTCCCCAATGTGGTAATAGTGTAAATCCGTAGTAGTCCGTCAGAGGGGGCAAATAGTTGGTAACCAATATGGTGGGGACATCCGAGAGAGAGAGAGAGAGGAGAGAGAAAGAGCGCGAGAGGGGGGTAGAGAGCGAGAGAGAGCAAGAAAAAAAGAAAGTGAGAGAAAGAGTATAGAGAGGGAAGAATTGTACCCTGTGGAGGGGAGCAGAGGTGAAGAGGCAAGAAAGCGATGATTATGTGGAGAATTGAGAAGCGGAGAGGGATGGAAAGAGAGGAAGAGAAAGAGTAGTAGTAGCAACACTCTGCTTGACTCTGTGGCCGTAGGAAGAAACGGCAGTCGCCACTCGACGCCCGCAACGAACAGAAAGCGAATTGTACGCAAACTCCACTTCAAATATATATATATTCATAATAATAAATATTTGGATAAAAACATTCAGAGTTGTTGAATTATTTATCAATTGATTAATTGTCAGGCCGTAGATATTTTTCAAGCGATTGGGTAAAATGTCAGCATGATTGAATTCATTCAGCGATTTATCTAGAGCTCATTCAATTGGTATTTAGTGTTTAAACGTAATAACTTTATTTTATATGAAATATAATAATATGCGTTGGTGTAAATGTGCAATGTTGCATTGGATTTTTATAATAGTGCGTTGTAGTGAGAGGGGATCGTGAGTACGAAGGGGATCAGTGGCAGGTGGAGGAGAAGACACAAAAAGAGTCAAAGAGTAAGAGGAAGAAAGAAAAAGAAAAGGAAGAAAATGATAATGTGGCAATGTTGAAAATACAATGTGGAAAAATAGTGAATGAAGTGAAGAAATGTTTGTGTTGAATCTCTGACGTATTGGCTTTGTTTAAATTTATCCATGGTGGGTAAAAAGGACATGTCGTAGTATTTATTCCAAGAGAGGAAGTGAAGGTGAAGACGAAGTGAAAGAGAGCTCAGGAGAAACAATACTCACATACTTCAAGGAATAGTAGAATATTTCAGTGGACACGAAGTGTACGAGAATCGAAATGTCAGTTGACACGAAAAAATTGAGGAGTGAGTGGCGAAAAGTTTATAAACATTTGAGCAACACATTGAAATGGCAGTGAATGTTTGCTAAATGACATTTGTGTGGCCACATCATTCCAACATAAACCATATTTCATTGTGACTTCATAGGGAATTAGAGTGGAAACAAGGAACAATTCGATTCCTCCAGTTGTCCAACATATATTTGAATTGATTGAGTGTATTCGCTACGATTACATTTCTTGTAAATAAACAGCAGTTTAGTGAAGAAAACGAGAGGAAGAACCGCATCTGTACGAAGCTTGTAATTTATGTGTTTATTCAACACGTGAGAAGGAAATTTAACGGGATTATTGTGACAGTTTTGTAACTGTCATTGTTGGAAATGTTTCGATGGTGAGTAAATATAACTCTGTTTACAAAATCAACGATATAAAAATGTAGACACTGTCTGTGTCGTTCTTTGCACTTGGTAATTTTTAAAACTGGACTGTGTATATGGATTTTATTTTATATAAGGGGAATCGCAACTCGTGAGACAATGAAAGTGGGAAAAACCCGATATGGGGAAGCCTCCTCTAAGGAAGATTCGTTTCGTTTATGCGAATACATTCGCAACACGTATACGATCCTGCCTAAGAATATCCATTGTGAATGGATGTTGTTGAAAGATCAGTGTTGGTTGACAATATATCGATTTAGTTCTATAAAAAATTAAGGTTTTACAGCAGACCTTCGATTGTTGGAAATTGTAGTTGAACCCTTTCTTCTCTCTTTCTCTATCTTTCATACCATCAATCGAAAATTCTTGGATCTGAAGTGAACTCTTCGCTCCACTCAAATCTCAATTTCATATGATTGCGTTGTATGAAATACATTTCTATAAAAATGCACACATAAACTAATCAAGCAATAAATTTTAAAACGTGTGATTGGCAGCGTTATTTTCGTAGATTTAAGGATTATTCCGTCTTCCATTTTCATTATTCATACGTGGTATTTACATTTTTACATTCTAATAATGATTCTACGGGTTGATTGACAAAAGATAACATATTAGAAAACGAATTATCACGCGTGTTCAATAGCCAAGGGCGAATTTTCCAGAACAGAATGAATGGAATGAATTGTTTGAGAATGCGTAGCTTAGTCACCACTTCAATTATCAACATTTTTCTATTTATTTTTATCGAGAGAAAAAATTTTCACATTTCAATCTGATTTCATTTGCATTGGTTCAATTTCATCCAAGTTCCTGTAACAATATTTCCAATGGATCATAATAGAAATGTCAGAAATAACTGAGCGGAACATTGAATGTTGAGGGGAATGGATAATCACAGAAAAGGTCTCGATTCTCTTCAACAATAATTGCAGTTGGCTTACTATGTCGGTATGAATATCACTGAAGCCAGTTCACGAGGCAATCCCTTCACGTTCAAACTTATTAACGAGTTTTCATCAGCTGGGCTAATTAAAATGAGTGCTATCACATCAGTTCCATGAATTACCTATTGACGTAACACAAAGTATCAGTGTTTGAAAAAAAAAAAAAAAAATATACCAATAGTATTTTTCGACGTCATAAATTCGTAACTATTCTAACAATGTGCCCGTCCTCCCAGCCGACAATATCAATTTGAATTTCATCAAACGAGTTTGTTGATTAAATCAATCAAATGTGATGACTATGATAAAGGCAAACAACAATCATGAGAGAAGATTGTCAAGAGGGACTGTGTTGTCCATTTATAACTAATCAATTTAGCAGCGGATTGGCTCAACTGAAATGCTTATACGTGTGTTTGGGTGTGATGTGATAGTGAGCTCAACATCCATATCTCAGCCTGTATAGGATCACAACTTCTAATTAATTCAGGGACAATTCTCACTCAACGAAGTGTTAAATATTCATATATTGTGGTAGAGCTTATCTTCCTGCAAACAGAAATAGAGGGGATTGGAGTAGAGAAAAGCAAATAGCATATTGGAAGAGCTTTTTGTAATACAATGAAATCTTTGCACACAAGGCACGAATGATTATTAACACAATTCCCACTGATGAACGGATTTCCTCAAAATACTCCAGTACTCAGAGATAGAAGTTACCATTCTTCTTTCAATTCCATTATTCTGAAAGGTTCTGACTTAAAATGGGACGTTCTTTTCAACCTAGGGACGGACTCCAACCAATTCAGAAGTTAATGAACAGAGAAATTGGAAGAAATGAGCAATAACTTTAATACCATCATAAAAATATGCTGACACCATCGTCTTCTTCCGGAATTAGGATAACACTGAAGTGTCATAGTTGATTCTTCATCTATAGAATAAAACATCTCGACGGTCGATGATGACTCCAAGCAATCACGTGTTTGTGTGTGTGTCAACAGGAATACAAATATTCATATACATTTATAATATTTATACGTTTCTTCATTTAATGGTAGGGAAGACAAGTTTGATCTGTGAAAATTCCAGTTTTGATCAGGCACTGATGCTATTTACTCTCAGTAAATGCATATATATACACATCCAATTATAGAATCTATCTTCTGAGAATGGAGGAATAATTTTTTTTTCCCGAATTTTTATTCATCTTGGAAAACGGATGCGTGGGTAATTTCTTAATGACTTTATATTGCAGGAGTGATTAGAAAGATAGACGTAATTATTTTTCCTAGTCTGTAATAAATCTTACAAGATTGTAAAAAGCCAATAATTCTCATTCCTTCTCCAATGCATACCACATTAAATTTTCTATTTTACGTCGCATTTTTTCATATTATGAGCTAATTGTGAAGCAAAACTCGCACTCTTCGATATTAATTTTATACTGAGAAGGTGGAATATTGACACGTATGTGATAACATGAAAGCATTAAATTACTCAGTTGATTTTGCTGTATACAGAAATTACATAGTACGCATAAGAAAGTTTATATAGCCTCGTGCGTACAAATGTCAGGTGCACACACAATAAAGCAATAGTAACGCGCATTAATTGCCCACTTTGTAATAACCTCGTCTAGAGAACTCAAACAGTCAAACCATTTCAAGCAATAAATCTCTCATGAGTTTATTTTTTTTTCAACCTAACAATAAAACCACAACACACATATCTACAATAACCCTCAAGCTATGTACGCCGTTACGCATATTCTATTTAGATATCAAAACTTTGTTTCTGTCACAACGTTTATATCCAAACTTAACGACATTGTGATTACCCCCAAGAGTAATTTCATCCTCAATACTATTTCTCGGATAATCAAGACAAATAAAATTCCGTGAGAACTTTGTTGATTAATTGGAGTCTCGGATAAGTGTCTACCCAACTCAATTACAGGAACTGTGATAACGCGATTATTTTATGGATTATCTGCATCAAAATAGGAGCATTGAAATATCGAAGAAAAATATTATTTCCTCTATATAAATTTTTTAATGTTGTGTAGTGTTGGTATTAAAGTAAATCCAAACTGCGACACTTTCTAATGACATTCGAGAGCCCAATGTCCCGATACTTCAGGCAATCTACTCTCTCTTGAGACACACTCATACACACACACTTCAAAAAAGGACACCATCACGTGTAAAAATTTTATTGGTCGTATTTTGTACATCCATATAGATGTAGATATTCATTTTTTTTTCTCTTTCTTTCTCAACGATTATGGGATTTTGAATTTCATCTTACGTGTCGTCTACCAAAATCAAACATTAATGTATATGTATTCCCACATGAATATACGCATATGAATGATCGTACGAGCAAGTAGGTCGACCGTCGCACCTTTTTCATTCTGGCCATGTTAACGCATATGAGAGATTCGAAGGTAATGTATACGATGGTGTCCAAAAAAAAAGAAAGATTATAAAAAGTATAAAAAAAACGAAAGAAGTCGTAGGCTCGCTCCAATAATTTGAACTCGTTTCACTTCTAGGGCTGCAACGTCACAGCTATTTTCATTTATATTTCATGTTCACATGTTGTCGTTCTGATCCAATTCAATTATACATTCGTCTATCAGTCGAATTTTTTATTAAGGATTTTCACATCAATGATGAATGCTATCACAAATTGTCTTCTATGACATGATTGCCATGGAAGAGAGAAAAATTGGTGCGTCGCTACATGTTGGATGGGGTTATTTTTATGAAATTTTTTCAATGCAATACATACAATCGAACATAGGTGGAGTAGCGAGTTCATTTTTAGAGATCAAAGGGATGTGCGTGTCTATCCAATCGAGCAATTTTGAATCGAATTCAATATTCCATTCCGCAAAATATCTGTTCGAGCCCGAGTTTATGTTTGTACATTCATTGCTGTTCTGTGTGAGGTCAATGGACCGAATATCGGATTCTATGATTGCGTCACTAATGATCCATTATAATCATTCCAATCAGTACACAATCGATGACTAATGAAAGAAGGAAGACTGAAAGATGACGGCCGATGGAGTTATTGCCCACAAATTAAATCAGAAGCTTAATGTATGATCAAATAGAATTGCTTCATTATATAGTTGTTGTCATTTGAATCGTTGCATGACCTGTGCAGTTTTATGTAATTCGTTCACCCGCCAAGACTTCACGCGACAAGTGACAGTGATATGATGTCATTTATTATATATTTTTCTTACCATTCGTCACGCGATGTATATTGAAAATATAGCAAGTTGTTGAAAAGAATAGGAGCAAAAAATGTGAAGTCAAGTAGCATGAAATTAGGAGTGTAATGAATGCACAAACGATGACTATGAGGAAGTGTTTCATGTGCATATGTGTGAAGCTTACGGTATATTTTAAAATTACATTTTAAATACAGAAACACCAAAAAAAGGACATGATAAGGAGAAAAAAAATCCTGTTCTTCAGTAGATTGACAACCGTAGGCCATAGTCAACCATTAACTGGTCCACCTCGTGTAAATTGTATGTCCCGTTGTGCTTTAGTAATATAATTATGTTAACAAGCGCAGATTTTCATCTGTACGTGAAAATTTTCAAGTGCATTCGCATGACCGTGATTCGGAACTTTTTCATGAGAGGACGATTCAATTTTATGAGATTAATCATGCATCATTGCAATAATTATCATCTAAAGAATCAGGGGATATGGTAGAGAAGTTTCTTTCTCGGAATCAACAGGAAATTGAAAAATTCTTGATATTTCATTCAATAATGGAATTACCTCGTAAAGTCATTCGTTTCTCTTTAAAAAAAGAAATAAAACGCATTTTTATTCACGTGGAGAAATGAAGCTTACGGTATCTGACTGCATGGTGGGTGCAATTAAGTTTCACCACATCAGACAATCTCGAGATCACGAATCTCGAAAGCCCGTAAAAGAAAGGAGGAACCGAAACTGTCGAACTTCCATAGTAAAACAAGTTTCTAATCAATTCAATCGTTGTTGTTATGAAAAAAGAAGGATTCTAGTCGATAAATTCAAGTTGTTGTCTTGATATTTGTGGTGTTTTCAATCTATAATATAAGAAGACACGGAATTATTTTTTATCAGACACTATTGTCGTATGTTGCATGACTCGAAGTGTACAAATTATTTTAGTTGGTATGAACATACTCATAACACTGTGATGATTATAAATTTTGAGTATAATGAAAAAATAAACAAATAAATTGAATTGTGGAATGTGAATTTTATATAATATATAACAAGGTTATGAGAAATTTGTTTGGAAATATTGCAAATATATTAATATGATTTAAAGACATAAAAAATTCGATGGAGTTGACAAAGAAAAATGTTGAGTATCACGACAGATATTTTCACGACCAAGGTCCAATTGTGTAATGTTGATACATAGATATACTAACAATATGCACAGCATGCTGTCGACCTTTTTCATTTATTATCGGAGAACCAAGTCTTACACGGACACATAAAAGAGAATAGAGAGCATACGAATAATAGAGTGCGTGGGTGTGACATAAACACTTGTTCACATGTGAATAATAATAAAACTGATACATCACAGATACTTGGTTGATTATATTCTTATGGACACGGAACGACCTTGCTGAAGGACTTGCGAAATTATTGAACATGCAGAGTGGGAATGTTGTTCTTCTGATAAATTTATTAGCATTTTTCTCAACGACTGCAAGATCGGAATGAGAATTCCAATCAAGTTCTGACTTTCGTCACAATGAATAATGTGGAAATTCGCTAATTTATAGTGCTTTAATAATCGATAACTCTGAGAGAAGTTATTCATGTCTGACTCAATAATTTAATTATTTGAACTATGCCGAATTGAAATTAATATAATTTCCAATTGAGATCAATGAGTGTTACTTCATTAGCAGTGTTAAAGTCGCGGTGACACAGAATTAATTTTGTCGAAGGAAATTCTTCTGGTTGGATTTACACAATGAAATACTATTATCAAGTCAATGTTACTCAGCTACAATGGTATATGAAAATCACACCTTTAATCGTATCGTGTGAAGTAGTTTCGTTAAGAATTGTATAAACGTGTATTACCAATCTTTGTGAACAGACTTACTTGAACACGAGTAATCCGTTAGGACGGCTACCCTGTTTCAAAGTGGGTTGCCACAATGGGATCATGAAATCATCATTCCGATAAGTGTGGATTTCGACGTCCACGTGAGATGTTTGCATGTAAAAATCCTTAATTCTGCAAATTGAAGAGGTTCACAATGAAGAATCGAACTGGAATTATCAATAATTGCACGAAAAATAAAGACAATGAGTCTTCTTTACATACATATATATAAAAAAGAAATGTCATTTCGTTGTCTGAATTTAAATGATCATGATCTTGGCACCGAAAACTTTTACTTTCGACATCTCAAATCGATGGTGAGGTTACTGAATGCGGGTGATACGAAACGAGGACTCAATTCGATCACTCATTCACTCACTCACTGGTTTCCAGTGTCTGTTGAGAGGGGAGAAACAAGTGGGCCACCGACTGCAGGTCAGTGCCAAACCTTGAAAATTTTATGGTGAAGATGACTTCTCCGGAACACAAAAACCAAGTGATGAGCAAGGAAAAAAATTATAATTGATGATTGCGAGTTCTAATTGTTGTCAGATTCCAATTTCTTGTGTTTCTACAGAAATCAGGAGTATTTCATCTAGTCACGATTGATTGATCTATTCCAGCCATATATCGAGAAGTTTATTTTGAAAAAGACCATGATTTTTTTCATTATTTAATTTATCTGATGATTGATATAAATTATTTTTATTCCCACTGACCCACTCTGTTCTCTATTCCTCATGTGACTACTCAACTATCCCACACCGTTTTTCTCTCATTCTTTGAGAATGTCACTGGAAACTTGAGGATTTATTCAACTCGGTGTTTACATGTATATGTCCTTTTTTCTTTCTTCTAAACGTCGCTTTAAAGTTCAAGACAGTCTCCGTCGTTTCATGCAAGGCGGTCTGGTGGCCTTAGGCTGTCGGTCACTGACACTGTTTCACCAATCGTGTGACTGTGAGACTTTACCTTGCACGAGCTTGATCACGTGACATTTTAACTAAAGGGTACGCGAGTTACAAAAAAAAAATCTGATGCTAATTTAAAACTGAAAAGATTAAAAATTTACAAATGCTTCGGTGGCATTTTCCAAATAGCGATTTATTAACAATTAAAATAATATGATAATGTAATGAGAAATGGCCATAGTCTAAGAAATAGTATGCGGAGATGATGCACCGGACGAGTGCGAATGAGAGAAGGCAAACAACGAAGAAGACTCGGGTTAACAATCGGGTCAATTCCTCGTTTTAAAAACCAGTTGATCGAGCGGTACAAAAGACGGCGACAACTGATGTTCCTAAGAACAGATCAATGACAGCCATCGATCAATTCAGTTCGACTGACGTCAATCCATCTCTTTTGAACCCTTTAATGCATTCATTCTCCTCTCGATGTGATCCCGATACAGAGTTTATTCTGTTGGCTGTTGGGGTCGCTGTATTTTCTCTCAGATTCTGAATTGAAAAATTTGAGAAGTCTGACCTGTTACGACGTATTGAAATTGAAAGAAAATATCTTAGCTTACATCAAATCTCATGAAACCTCCAGACATATCCTCATAAATCACTGTTGCGTCATGGATAATCTGAAAAAGAATCATTCAAATGACCAGAAACAAACCGGTAACACATGGCTACTAAAATGAAACATCATTGTAAATCAAGAAATAAAATTTATAACAATTTTTTTTTCCAACCACCCAATCGAATATTCTTCTCAGAATGTTACGTATTGGCAGCAGTCTTTACATGACTTGTGAAATATGATCAACAAATAAATTAATCGAAATTTTCATATAATAGAAACGATTAATTGCCAGACATTAGTCCAATTCAACTTCCTGTTCAGTCCGATGAATAACATTCATATATCATTCAGATGATTCATGCAATTCAGTTATGTGATGAAACGTATATGGCAAGTTCATACTACTTGCCAGAGACATATTGTTTTTTCTTTTACAAAACAAACATGAAGAATTCAGTAACAAGTGGAGTATAGTTGATGTAAATTTTGAGTAGGTATATATAAAACACCGGCACGAATCATCGTATAAATGTTTTGGCATGAAGCCCAAACTTTCCAGACAGTTGGGCGCATAACTTAAGCGGCACACGGCGGCCGTGAGCCATCGCGTTATGCAGGCTTATTGAAAAACTCAAAACGAATAATATTTACATTGAGTATATTTAGGTAGATGCATACCGAAATATTTCCATTAACTTTTCTTTCAAAAATTATACGAATAAGTGTATTCAAACAAGAACTCAATTTATGAATAGAATACAAATGGTCTTCAATATATATAGGAGCATTTGGAATTTTTGCATACTCGATAAATCACTCTGTTCATTCAATGACTCGAATATGTCGATCCACAAAAATAAAACATTCTCATCCCTCATTTCATCCGACTCCGAAAAATTGCCATCACTCCATCACGAATCAATTCCTTGCATTATCTCTCATTGTGTTCCTCCAAATGAATTTCCTTTAAATACTCATTCAAGAATTATGAATTCAATAGATTATGAAATTCTTTCCAGTTCCAAGCACACATTTCCCTTTATTCATCTAAAATGATTTTTCTCCTGTAACATCCACACAATAAAAATTTATATTCATGATAGTAATCATTTCTATTGAACGGAAACGTGCATATTTATATATGGATGTGTATAATTATGTTGATCCTAAACATTTTGGTCGTTCTCTGAGGCGCATCCGGGCAACTGACGCCCTCTGGGTCAGAATATATTTTCGACCCTCTTGCCATCCATATCTTCGGTACGATCGTCGACGTTAGGTCGTTGGGGCTTTATTTCTAGTTTCTCTTAACTACACAGCGTCACTACTATTATATACCATCTATTACACATATAATAATCGTAGCGCAGTTTCCCTCTCAGTTATATCTATAGGCGCAACATACTGTATAAATATCCATATATATACGTGTTGCTACTCATGAAAGAGAAGAAGATAAACCCATACATCGTGCAAATGTATACCACGTTTCACATCAGCCTTTTGTTTGAAAATTTTCATTACACCGTGTCCATTTGCTGGATATGAAAAAAATTATTGACGATGAATGGAAAAGGGAATAAATTTACAGAATTTAGAATAATCACAACTGTCATGCGTTCATTCTTCATAATCTCATTTTGTCTATTGATAAAAATTTTGACGAGTTCATCTAGCCAGGCCATGATATTTGCTCGATTCAACTATGAAATATGTTGAGGCAGGTTTGTCACGTTGCCAGTGAATCCCACGCATTCCTATTCATATTGACACCGAATATAACACCTTCATATGCTTTATATTGAACCCAAATCAAATATTCTCACCCGTATTTCTTTATAATGATAAAATATTCGTCACTTGATGAAAGGACACGAGAACAACGAGAATGATGAAGAAACTGAGAGAAAAAATTTGTAATAAAGATATATGACAATATATAAAAATATAGTTGCGAGATATAGGCTTAAGCGAGAACTCTATCAGAGCGTGTCGCCAATGACCAGCTCCATTTGTATGTTTTTTTTCCCTCTTTTTTAATTCAATATCCCCTCTCATCTATTTCAGTTTACGTGGCGTTAGAACCGGCCAACGCACTGTAAACGACCAATAAATGTTCTATAAATTCATATTATCTTTTTCCAGAATTGTTAGTGTTATAATATATCTGTAACCAATTGCCATTATTATTAAATTAAATCTTGATGCAAATTGAAACACATTTTTATATATTCAGGGATATGAGATAAAAGCAAAAGCGATAAAGACAGTAAGGGAGAGCACACAACATCTACACATAAGGGATTTATTTCCAGCTCATGCATCAGGAATGTTTTTGTCAGTTTGTGTGGAATAAGCCGTTATACATTCTCTCAACATTCATCTCGTTTCTCGAGCCGGTTTTATACATCTCGAAAAACGAAAATCCCACACCATCCAATGCTTAATGTGAAAAAAGAACAATTATGTATCTCAACTATAAAGATGTGTACAAAAAAATATAAGTAAATAGATGAGGATCAGGCTGAGGATGTTGAGGATTTTTAAATTTCTTCTCGGAGTGAAAATGAGCAGCTAATATTTATTATATAGAAATAAGAAAAAGCGAGACATGAGAGAGAGTGGTCGAGGAAAAATGAATGGAAGCCTTGGTGCACAATTCAATGAGGTCCCGAAGGTCTCTGTGGTTCCCAGGACATGCTGGTACATTCAGATAGCTTAAATGAACGAGGGAAACATGTAAATACGCAAAAAAGACGTAAATAGGTTGCCGAACTTTTCACCGAAATTATATACCATGAAGAGATGTGGAGAATATCGTTGCATTTACATTTACAAAAATGTACACATGTGTGAATGAGAATGTGGTATCGCAATGTTTTTTAGTAACAGGGTAAAAAAAAGAAACAGGTGCGATTATACGATTTCAAGATACAGGAATATAACAGAATGAATACAAAAGCAAAAAAAGCAGAGGAGAAGCATAACCGTAAAAACAAAAAAAAACGAAAAATGTAAAACTACTCCAGCTAAATATAAACTCCAGTCGAATACGTTTACAAGTCTCCCTTGGAATTTGTTTTCATCTTCAAATTTTTTTATGCAAGGATTTTTTTTTTTTATTCAATGCACATAATTTCATGGATAAAAGTTAATCATCCGAATTTGCAGTGTCCACAACTATGACTCGGAATATCAATCGTCATTCTTCGAAAAGTACGATGAACCACTGGCTTAATTCCATCATAATTTCGTTTTGATTCGTATCAACAGTAACAACTGCGAGTTATGTTCCATTGAGAGAAATTCAGTGAAAAACTATTGATGAATGTGTCCATAGTTGTGTATTTATGTATTACACGAAGTGAGAGCAACAGAGAGATATTGGGAAAGAGAAAGAGCAAATCAGCTGTGAGGACGAAAGTGAATTGAAAGACGAGGCTAGAGCACCTTGAGACATCTGTACACTTTTATGCTATATCTCTTGCACCTTTCGGTCACACATTGACATTAAGACAATGAAAAATATGAAGATTGCCCAAGAGGAATGTGTAAGAAAGAAAAATTCCAAACCGTCAAGTCTTAATATTGAAATGAGCTCATGCGTGGCATAAAATTTTGATGTATTTTGTCATCCCCATGAGGGTAATGAGACCGCACGATAATTTTAATCTCAACACTGATGCAATATGTATTAGATCCCAGAAGTATGGAAACACAAATTTTTATGAAATTATAAATTGTAGATATCGTCTTGACGTCACCATACGCATATCATTGCTATCGGCGAAAGTCACGGCTTTTAGAAATGATTATCTTACGAAATATTTTCCCGCTCCCTCAGGCTTATCCGACTTCATCAATAACGCACGAACATTAGTTGTCGTGATAATTGACGAGTTCATGATGTCAATCAAATGAATACTCAGTTAATATGTCATCATCTATAATAAAACGAGAGTCCACTAAACTATAACGGTGCTTGAGAACGTTTTTGCTTTTGTCATTACCTCCCTGGATATCCACGGAATTGTTTTGATTGGTCCGAGCATTCCTCATCACCATTCAGTTGACTATCATCCAAAAATCTGTTTGCTTGCACAATTGATGGTGGTGCAGTCATTCAACATTGTATTTCACACCAAAAGCGAAAAAAGTGAATGAGTAGATTTACAAGATATAAAAAGAATCGTCATACTGAAAAATAAATGCACTCATAAATTTTTTTCAGAATATTTCATAAGAAAAATATAGTTCGTAATATGAAAGTATTTCCGGTGCGGCGGATCAGAACTTCAAAGACTCCCGTTCACACTCGTGGGCATTCTCTTCTTGTAAACATATGAAATGCACGCGTGTATAGATTAGCGAAGTAAACTCGGAGATGTTTTACGTGAGCTTTTATTTTTCATTCGCTTGTTATTACAAACATTTTTTTACGAATGAGTAGCACTAAGATATAGTGTAAAGTAAAGGTTTATTCATGCGGCTTGCGGACAACTTGATAGAAGAGACAGAAGAATGAGACTGGCGTGCAGCCAAACAAGCCACGAACGCGTTCTGGAATTTTCTTTGCGGAAACTGTTGTGTATATGTCTGAACATCGTGGCCCATCACCGACTAGACCACCTCAAGTCTTTCGGTCTCTTTCTCATATGCTCCCCGCGTATACATTTGCACTTATCACACTATACGTGCGATTGAACGAAATGGTCGCACGTGCTATTACACAATACGTTATTCTGTCTCTTACCTACATGAACTGGGATTGACATGACAATTCATTATAAAACATTCCCCTCTACTATGTTTATTTGAGACCAATTATTATTTTCCACTTCTTCCCATCAATCTCCAAGGAATTAAAGAGTGAGATGTATAAAAAATGTGAATTGCTTCTATTCTTTTTACAAATCCATGTTCTCCTTCATTGAATTTCCAGTTGGAACCACCACGATGAAATGTTTCGAAAATTATGATAATTTGTGTAGGGCCAATTAATATATTGAAGAAGGAAAAAAAAGAAGCGAAGCCACGATTCATCTCGTCCTGCGCACCTTTCTCTGCTTTCAACTTGACTTCTTCCTTCCTTCCTTCCTTTATCTTTTTTGTGCCGTTTACACGCACACAGAGCATCAATTCATTGACCTCGTGAAACGCGGGCGCGCGTGCGCGATCGTCCAGTGGTGATTTTTTCCTATTCTGTTTTCCTTTCACTCGGCACACCATACAGTTCAGTAAAGTTGTAGAGACGAGATATAATACAAGAGAAAATAATAAAATGAATGGAGTACAGCAGAAAGAAATGTAAGATAAAAAAAAAGAAGAAGCCTTTATGTAGATTTACTTCACACATTGTGCACCCTTAATCCCGTCACACATGACCAGAAAAGGCTGAAGATCATGGAAGTTCATGCACTGAACATTGCATTCAGTGGAACAATTTTATGTCGAGTGGAACAGTCAAGTTCAACACAGCAAAAATGCAGCGCTTTAAAAAACGCGACAATCTAATCATTCTCGTAACATCTCAAAATGAGAATCACAGAATAGTTTATACTATTCGCATTGAGAATTCCAAATTGAATGTCTAATATTTGTAGAGACGAATTTGACACGAAGATTGGCGAAGGACATAATGTCTAGTTTTTACACAATCTCGATAGAACTGTTGACCTCTGTAGAACCTCATTCGAATGCAAACTCTCCAAAGAAAATCTTCTATGAGGATTAATTATTTCGTGTTAGGCAATATTCATCATTGATGATGCAATAAAGTATTTACGCCGATTAACATTGACTTGCTACACGTCATTATTGCCATCTGGCACTTAAATCAGCAATATATCTCGACATACTCATAATCAAATATAGTATGGCACAACCTTCATTCATCTTTGATCTGTTGTTACGCGGCCTCCCGATTAATTGATAAAGTCTGCTTTCTACATTATTAGAATATTAAATTCTGTGCCACTAACTCTGATGACTCCATTATCCAGGCTCTCTACCAATCACACTTTTAGACCCCCTAACAATCATCATCAAGAACAATAAAAATCAAGCATATATGAAAACATGCGTTGTCATTGTGCGCAGAAACAAACAATATTTATGTACGAAAGTGTAGAAAATATTACGAATGGTTGAATCAATGATAATTCCGAGTACACTAAGTAAGTAACGAGTAAACGCACAACGATTACAACCTCGTGCAATGCACGTGAGAGTGTTTGCATTTCAAAAGCCTTCTCTTGCAATATAGATAAACTATTGTGTTCAGTCTGACTGTAATGAAATTGTATGATATATTTTCTTATAGTTGGAGGCATTTCTATAGTTATTACTGATAATAAGTTGGGTAGGTCTCAGGTGTACTTTACAGAGATTGAACCAGGAACAAAATCCATGAAAGCCTTCGTATGAATTGATTTGACATCATATTGTGATAAGGATTATTGGTATACTCTCAATGCTTAATGGATTTATTGATAGAGAAGAATTAATAAAAATCAACATGCGGAATGACGTGACCAAGAACACGAAATAATTTTGATGTTGCCCCAGGTTTCGCTCATATTGAAACACGATGAATATGATAACAGACTAGTATAAATATGACGACAAAAAGATATTCTTCAGTGCTTGAAAATCATTGATCCACCACAGAACTATCAAGGTACATATAATTGAACGTTTCCATAGTTTATTTTAATTGATAAAGAATCATGCGACTATTTTATGGTTATAATGAGACTATGTCGAATTTTGTGGGGGAATAAAAGAAAAATATTCTTCATGAAATTTTGTAATGTGAGACTGATGGGGTAATTGCATTCAGAATTCAAATAACTTTCAAGAAACGCATCACTTTGCGGAGGAATGGAAAGTTTTTGTTATAAATATATTCTGATAAAAACACTCACGAAAAATTTTTTGGTCATGCTCAAGTAAAATTTCTTTCGATATTCTATGAAATCATTTCATTAATGATAATGTTTCTATGATGCAGAACCTATTCTACTTCACCATGAATGTTTATCGATGGATATTCACTTTGGCACTGGCATTATTGGTCATGTTAAATTTTGTGAATGGCACACCGCTTGGTAAAAAATCAAATAGAAATCGTGGTAAATCCGCAACGGAAAATCCAGCAAATGTTTGTCCGGAAAATGATTTCATATGTCGTGCGATCCAAGTACAGATGCAGGTCAACTCTGATCCCTCAACACGGTGGATGACGAAAAGAAGCTGAAAATATTCAACTTCCATATTAAGAAAATGTAAAATAGTAATTTATTCATGCTGCGAACATTATTGTACATTATCTCAGTATTCAGTACAAAATAAAAAAAAACAAAGAATGTAATTTTTTATATTCCTACGTCAGACATGCATGTGGGTTTGTCTTCAATTTCCGCTCTTTCCCATTTGTGATTTCCATTTCTTTATATCACAATACAGAAGAAATTCATCTACTCTGTTAGTCATATGATGTATTAGCGATGAAGAATTCATGTGTAATCATCAGGTATTTGCACATGAAAAAAAGGAGCGGATGAAACATAGAATATCATCGATGGAAACATTGAATAGGAGTAGAGAAAATCAAACAGTCGTCACGCTTAGTACACAGTAGAAATTAAAAACTAATCGTAAACGGTGAAAGTTCCTGCCACTGTGAAGTGTGTCTGATAGATGAAACAACGTATTGCGTTTCTTGATTCATGCTTGTTATGCTTGAAGATCAGTAGTAGAATGTATCTAATAGATATCAAGTTCACATATATGCTGTCGTAATGTGAAATTATATTAATGAGAGAATGAACCGTTGAATTAATCGAACACCTGTGTCAGTTGTGAATAGGACCAGATGTCTCATTGTAGTTCGTTCAGGTACATTCACAGCTGATAAGACGTTCGTGGTGTTTGGAGATTGATTCATACAGTGACTATTGTGGATATAATGCTACACTCAATGAATTATGGTTTTTTGTTCGATCATATGATATTGACAGTAATTGGATCTCGCACAAAAAAAACTTTCATACTATAAAATTACTATAGAAGAAAAAAAAATCCATAATGAATTGAATCATTCTGATTTATGGTTTAAATCAAAGATGAATTATTAACGGAGTCAAATAAATGTTTTGTTTCAGAAATTCCATCTGTGCCTCGGCTCCATGATTGGCTTATTCTGAAGAATTGAACCAAGGCTTCCCAGTTTCCAAGAAATGATAATTTCCAAGATGCATACGAGCAGAAGCCAAAGAATCAATAATCACCGAAAGTTCATCTCATTGGGGTTTTTGAATATCATTTTGTTGATTGGGATTTCGGATTCTGCATCGCTGAAAAACGATCACACTCAATCACATGGGGGGCGACTTCAACTCTCCTCAACATCAGCTCAGCCATCATCACCAGAATCATTCCCAGAGAAACGTACTTTAGACAGTGGTAGAAACCCAAGTGAACTTGCATGGCAGGCTTGGCTATTATTTGACAATGCCGGTGAAACTGATCCGAGGAGTTCGTCAGATTCAGCTAATATGTATCGTCGTATTACACCAAAAAGTATCTTCATTGCACCACCATTGCCGATATGTCCTGAAGGTTATCAATCAGATGGTATGAATAGATGCGTGAAAAATATTCAAATTGATCAAGACGCTCATATTAATTTCCTTCTCGAACGTTTAAACGCCATGTATGCTAACTTAGGGCAACCTAAACCTCCACCTCAACCTGAACCGCAATCAGCGTCATCGTCATCATTGTCACTGTCATTGTCCCAAGTGCCAGGCCCTTTCCAACTCAACATTCCACTTGTGATGGACTCGAATAAAAATGACACTGAGAATGGGAATCCCAACGAAAAACCAGAATCGTCAGACGATGAGGAAGCTATCGTTACGGTTTATGAAGTCAAAGATATGAAAGAACAAGGGTCGCATGAAGAAAAAGAACAAATTTTCCTCGTTCCAAATCAAATTACCAAAGTCGACAATAATGATAACCGTACAGATGATGATAAACTCGTACCCTTAGTTGGATATATACAAGAATCCGACGCAAACATCACTAGTATTGTGGATTATGATGTTCCTATAATATCGAAGAGCAAGATACAGAATCGTACCGAAGTAATGAATGACGAAAAGGTGGGAATTGACGACAGGAACGTAAATGTTGTTGGACCATTGGATAAAAGCAAATCATCAAATGATTCATCATCTACCGTGGTATTGGTTTTGTCTCCTTCGGGAATTTCACTTTCGAATGATACTAGAAAAGCCGCACCAACATCGAGTGCGAGTACTGAACAGGATATGATTAAGATCGAAATCGACGAAAAGGAGTCGACATCTACGAAGAAAATCATCGATGGTTCTTCCCAAGATATTGAAACGTCTTTCATACCAATTCCAGTTCCTCTAAATAATACAGAGACATTCAATGGATCTAAGGATATTGAAGTGACAACGGTGGTTCCTATTAATGACAGTGACATAATTGAGGAAAATAAAGAACCAACACCAGATTACACAGACGAAGATGAAGAGGAATATGATGTTACCACCGACCACAGTGAAGAAGACTTCGATACTTCAACGGAGAGTGCGGAAGAAATTTTGAAACATAGTGAAGCTGGGCTGACTGTGACAACACCTATAATTCGTTCAAAACCTCCACTATATTCTTCGGATAGAGAAACGAATTCGAGTGCAGCTAATGTGTCAAGCATTGTTTCCATAAATGAAGATTTTATTCGTGAAACTACTCTATTAGGTGTAAATGGTAACAGCCATATTAACATATCCAAAGATTCGAAAGTCAATGATGATACGGCTCCAATTAAATCTCCAAGCGAGAAAAATGCCGCTACACCAACTACACGAGTAACAGTAACCACTCCCGAAAAGATTGTTCCAGTTATCAATCCAAATGATGGAGAACATATCGATTTAAGCATAATTGCAGAAAATATCACAACTGGAATGGAGACAACCACTCCTTTAACAATTCAGATTGACGAAATATCATTGTCGAATTCAGATGCAATAAATCCAGTAGTGACTATTGAAGAGGCTTTGATGGATGAAGCAATTAATTACCAAGAACCTTCATTTCCGGGTACGATAGAAATTACCTCACCGAATAATAAAAAGAATGATAAGAGTGGAATCAACAAAGATAGATTGGATAGTTCTGAGATGATGACGGCATCATCAACAAATGTGGCGAAAATTATTTTTCCACGTGAAGAAATTCATGGAAATTCACCATTGACGTCTTCGGTAGATGAAACACACAATATAAAATACATCCGTGCATCAAGTCCGCCAAAACTTGATAAAATAGAAAACAATATTTTAACCACTCCACCAACTCACAACAATAAACAACGATTGAATTATGATGCAATTCTGCAGCATCATCCCAATCACCATACTTATTTAACTGATGAAAATCGGCCGCCTATTAAATTCAAAGACGAACATCGTTTGGAACCTAACATAAATGGACCAGTCGTTGAATCGATGTATAATCATCGTTTTGGACTGAACGCGAATCAAAATCACAGGAAAAACTTCTTTCCCAGTAGTTTTGATACATCATTTTTCGATCCAACAGGGAATCATGTGAGATTCCCAACTCATAAGAGGCCACATACTCGACCTAACCAAGTGAGATTTCCATCGGACGAGGCAAACAGTATTCATACATCTGACGACTTGAAAGAGAAATATAATCGACCATTAGTAATTCTACCGAGTAATAGCGGAGGGATCAGAGCTGAAACAGGAGGATTAACACAATCGAATTGGCGTTTACCGCTGGGTTGGAGATCAGATCACCAACAATCGTCAGCCCAGCGACTCAGATCAAATACAAATGAACAGAGACGAGATCGCTCGCCTATGTTAATGAAATTCTGGACGAAAATGCCTCTGGTCAAAGACCCCAGTTTACTTTATCATCCAACATATCCGACAGTAGTTCCGGTTGATACTGTGAAACAACACAATGATGTGCCGTTGCATTCTACGCGTATAGTTAATTTTTATGATGAAATATCTGCATACGATCAAATGCGAACATTTGCCCGACAAACAGACATTGATGGGTAAATGTTTTCTGGATGTAATAAAGTTATTCTTCGAATATTTTTTTGGCTGTCAAAAAAGAACAATCGGGAAGTGACAACGAGCTGCAAAAATGAGAAACACGAACCAATATTGAAGATCAGAAATCATATATGATTCCGTTTTTCCTATCTTACTCAACTTATGCACACATCTAAGACTGAATGTGATGAAACTGAACCTAACTAGAAGAGTCATCGCGATGAGCTGTCACAGGTGTGAATTAATCTATCAAGATTTCATCGAATTAATAAGCCGAAGTGCGTATGAAGTGGTAGCAAAAATTAGATGAGATCAAAGAACTTCTACTGTCTCAAATTATTATGAACAAGAATAGATGCACCAACATTTCATAGATTAAAAATGCCCGTGATCAATGTGTTAATTTAAGCTTCGTAGTTTTTTTTCTAGATTTAAGGTGCAAGTTATTGAAAATACGTCGCGTTAATATAGGTTGAAAACTCATAGAGATTTAGGACGTCACAAATATTTATAGATATAAATGTATATGAATCATATAGTACTTCGACATTGCGGCCAGTAACTGTTACCATTCATTCCGAACTGGATGGAACACTCGCCATTGAAAAATTCACTGGATTCCCTATCATTGTATGTCTCAGTATGTCCTTAAACATATTCAATTGAATGTCAATCAGTGTATATAATAATTTCGGTTCATCACCAGATGAAAGACCTAAGTAAAAATGTATATATCTCATATGAATAGAAATAAGAATGTATTGATAATTTCGTCAGTTGAGCCAGCGAAACATTGATTTGATACAAATATATATAAATGTCTATACAATCGTAACTCTGTCAAATTATTGTATTATTTATAACTGAATCTGAATCCTAATGAAAAATAAAATTATAATCACACCATTATAATGTATTAGAACTAATACATCATTCTCGCATATAATTAATGTTCTCTCAAACACAAATGAAAATTATCAATAGAAAAGATAAAAGGATAATGTCACAACAGAATTTATACACGTATTTCTATTTATTAAACCCCACAGTCTGCTCTTTTCTCAGTCACTATTCAATCCTGCAACTACCCATTGGCTGACTTCATCTCGAGATTAGGATTGTATGCAAGTCCATCGAGAGAAAAAAATTAGAACCGAGTGTTGTGCATGGTTCTATGTGCCACTCTCATTGACTATAATTCATAAAGAAGTGATAGACAGACATCAAGACCTGGAAACATGAGATACTCAGAACCATAAAAGGATAGGACATCATTATCATTTCAACCCTCTGAATCCCTTCGCCAATATGAACCGCTCTGATGATTCATCACGAGTTGCAGGCGGCCGGACAATTTTTATTTTCTTGTAGAACCTTTCAACATCTTTCTCGAATTTCTGTGATTGGCCACCATCCCAGACTTTTGCGATGAATGTGGCATCTTCTCTCGATATTTGGAGAGCGAACTTCAATGCAGAATATGCCAGATTCACAATGTTATCGTGATCCATATCTCGAACGCCAGTGGCATTAGGTGCCATATCTGACATGACTACATCAACCAATACTCCGTTCAGAAGTTTGCGAAGTCGGTTTTGCGCACTTGGTGCTGTGAAATCGGTATTACCAAGTACAGTGACACCGGCAATTGGATGTATCGGCAGTTTATCAATTGCGAAAACCTTTCCATTCGGTTGATCCCCATTTTTTCCAGCAGCATTTGTTAAATTTGCTGCTACTTGTGACCAACTACCAGGTGCAGCACCACAATCAAGTACAATCATGCCGGGTGCTAATATATTGAACCGTTTATCCATTTCGAGGAGTTTAAATGCACTGCGGCATCGGTAGTTTTCTTGTTTGGCTTTTTCTACGTAAGGATCTTGAATTTGTCGTGTTAACCATTGCTGAGAACTGTGTTTTTTATTTTTTATATTTGTTGGAATTTCTTTACTCAATCTTACGATACATGTGCAAATCCATCTCCTATTGATGCTCTTCAATAAATCCATTTCTTCACCGTGCCGTAATTTCTAAAGCTGTTAAATAAACTCAAGAGTGAGCAGAAGATAACTTTCAGCTGAAATATGTATGGGAAATAGATTACCTCTGAGCATTGATTCTGATCGACCACTGATCATTCGCATTGAATTTCAGTTTTGTTTGAGTGGTAGGTTGTTATGTGTTGGGAGGTTATGTTGTAAGTCACATGTTTAAAAACTCTGAACGAGCACAGAATTTACCATCAAAGTATGAAGAAGCCCTCAGGAAAGGAAACGATTCTCAGATGGTCATGTTCCTCTTTCGTATATAACCTTCAATCCGAATAAGCAACAACTGTAAAACTTCCGCGATTTAGCGTTCTACTCGGACTCAGCACGATTGTGTCTCCCTTACATCACAATTATTATATTCACTTTCAAGTGAAATCTGCCTATAGGGACGACGCTTATATGAAGATAGACCACTTTGTGAAACGATTACCAGGTACATTTCGCTATGAATTCCCCGAATTATACAGAGCGTAGGCGCATAGTATTGCAGAAATGAAAAAAGTAACGAGTTAGAATGCCACGAATGGGCGTTTGAATTCCGCGCTTAAATTCTGTACAGCTCTCCTATTGGATGTTCATCTGTTCTTCGCACAAAATTAGTTACAAAATAGAACATCAGAGGCGGCTCATAACTGAAGTTCTCTAGTTCTGGCACAAGATGTAGCTCAATACATATTCCTATCTCTGAGAAAATAAAAAATTTCGATTTCACAGCTCAAATCAAACGGATGACGAGGTGATGATATGGAAAATTATTGCTCTTTGAATTATCTCATGTTCCGAATACATTTGATATAAAATTTGGAAGGAAGGAAGAATTCAAAAGAATTTCAGAGAACCCTTGTCTTTCTCAATAAGAATGTTAGGTAAGAATTTACTTGTTTTCCAATATTTTTTGCTCAGATTTTTATTAACGAGAGAACAACGGTTGAATAGAAGTTGTATGTGCTAGAACACTGGCCACTGGGGACGAGAATTTTCCCGGGCTTTAACTTTTTCCTGTTTCTCAAAGTCAAGTTATAATTCACAATTAACGCAACAGCAAGAGTAAGAATGAATGGAAGTTTAGACATTTTTTCTTTTTTTTTTTTTTTTGATACTTCTTTTGTTGTTTGAAGTACAAGAATTAGTTATGGTCGGAGAGGAAATATAGATCGTTACGTAACCGTCCTAGGTCTAATCTATATATTCATAGATTATGAGAGAGAAATCGAGTTATACCAATAGTAAGAGTAATTAATATAATCATAACGACCCTAAGATTCATAATCATCATTTGCATCTCCATTTCTTTGCGAGCACTGCATTAAATCATCATATTATAATTTATTTCAATAAGTCAGAGTACGTGTGTAATATTTCTGTCATTTTCGGTTGTCGTTTCCAATTTTATGTCTAATTGTCAATATTTCCCGGGCCTGAATAATTCATATTGGGGGTATATGTGGGTATCTACAAGGATATACTGCAACCATTACATGTCATACTATTGTGTAAAAACGCGAAACAACAGAGAATTGAATAGAACAACTGAAGAGTGCATAACAAAGACCAATTAAAGTTGAGTTCACTTTTAGGTGTTTGGTGTATATAGATAAAT
The DNA here is from genome assembly GCA_018881525.1 of Meteorus sp. PSUC_FEM 10030008. Classification (NCBI taxonomy): domain Eukaryota; kingdom Metazoa; phylum Arthropoda; class Insecta; order Hymenoptera; family Braconidae; genus Meteorus; species Meteorus sp. PSUC_FEM 10030008. The sequence continues at coordinate 20,497 of JABMBR010008151.1, read as the reverse complement.
GCTATAATAAGATTTTTCGTCATTTGTTTGTCCATTATCATACCTAAATTAATTGAGGCCGAAATCATAGTCGATTATTTCTCAATGAATTATCAACTTCCAATCTACAACAATATATCAATGCATTTTTCCATCGCGATCAACCATAACCGATGTTATATGCAACAAAGATCTTTTCAAAACATTGCTCTCAAATATTTATCAAATCAATCTGTAAACAATTCGAAAAAATCACTCCCTGCCACTGATCTAACAACTATATTCAACTAATCATAAATTTTCCTCAATTTTTTTTTTTTCCTCACTTTAAGTCAACGCCAAGAGCGTTTGAACGAAGTGTATTAAGACGGACCAAGCATAACTCGACAAATTCAACTGCAAGTCATTACGATTGTATACATCGCGAATCATATAAATATGATGTGCACATATATGCATATGCATAAATAAATGATATATATATATGTGCTATTTCCTTGTTCGTTCATTTATATATGTATTGATTCATTCCGCATATTATTCTCACCAAAAATTGTGGAGAATTTCGTTTATATTTCATCTAAAATTAAAAGCTATGGCAAAAGCAAACTCTGTCATACGGTTACATATCTCATAACACAGACTTGTGACGCGCGCGCAATTTATATTTATTATATAAAAAATTATCTTTCACTCTTCCGTTTACGCTCCAGCTTAAAAAGTATTTATAAAACAAATTTTCGTAAGCCCCTTATCAAACTATCTTTTGTTCTGGCTGTTCTTCTTGCGAATATTTGCTTCGGCAAGTTCGACATTTCAACCGTGTCGAAAATAATATTTATTTGCCAAAGAAAAATCTCATCCTTTTATGCGAATTGATACATACATTGTCAACGCGATCAAGAACAGTATTCCTGTTCTCAGTATCCAACACATTCACAGTACTTTTTTCATCATATATATTCTTCTATGTTATTTTCCACTTTCTCCACCACTCCCTCGTCATCACTTGAATAATATGCGTTTTACTCAGGCTAATTAGGAAATTAATTTATCTCATCACGATTTTACTAATATTAATGGCATTATAACCTGAATCAACAGATCATATTTATAGTGTCAATGCATCAAAATTACACTCTATTATCCCTTACCACACGTTATAGATTTAATTCTGTATGTGTGTTACATATATACACATGTACCGACGATATATATTATGTATATATATTTATCTATTTATAAACGTGTACTTCTTCGTAATATTACATACGCTCAACTACTTCTCTTCTCCTATTCGTATCATTCTTCATAACAAATGAAAATGCGATGACTCGACTATTCTCATTTTAAATACGAATTTCGATGTGCTCTCACTTCATGAATGAATTCGTTTCGACAGATGAAATCATCAAATCTTCATTGTATTTTTTTCATTATCTGCCAAATAATCAGTATGAAGTTTGTTTGATTGATAACCATTCCACATTCTAATTATTAGCTTTGTCAACATTTGTCAGTTTGACTAATACATTCATCTTTTTATACCTCCATTCTTTTATTTCAATCAAGTAAAATAGGAATCACTCTCTTCATTACTTTCAAACTGTGACGCAGAATAATTACGACTTATGACTCGTGGACGTCATTGAGCACAATATGCAGTAGCAAATGGTTACTTATTCTGCTTCTTTTTTCATGTGTCTTTGCACATGTATATTCATCAATCATAAAATAATTTTTGCTTTTCCTCTTTAGAGAAACTCCGATGCCCTGAGTGTTTCAATGAGTCATCTCACTAGAAGACTAATGTGTGTGCCATTTGGGTGAGTGCTGATATTTTCTCCCGCTTCGACAAATTATTTTCGATCCAATTTTCCGATGATTTTTGGATCCTTGACCAATCAATGTATTTCGGATAAGGCATTTAATTTGATTCATATGAGTTTAGAACCAACTGGGCCCACCGAATTTTGTTGAAAGGCCCCCAATTCCTTTACCGAACATACTCCCAACTTTGCCCACGACATTTGATGTCACGTTACTGATATTGGCAACGTAGTTGGCATCTTCATTACCTGCGGACTCGACAATTGTCACTTTCGTTTTTGGTCGTTCAACTTCATCGTCATTCCCATTCTCCGATAGACCCCTGAATCAAATGAACATTAAGAATATTCATATACTGATTATTGTAAGTGTATCACGGAAGAGAAATATCTATGAGGAACAAATCGGATGAGCAATATACATTGATGGTTGCTTCTGAGAATAGATAAAAATTTGTGATTACTGACTCGTCGTTTTGAGCGCTCATAGTTAAGGCACAAGTTGCTTCCTCTGTCTGCATTCTCTGCGATATCGTTTGATATGTCTTCGAATTTAATTTGTCCTCCATTACACCCTGGAGCTCAAAGTCCGAATAAATTTTTTTTACAATGTGCGCCAAACATGTGCACTGATAGAGATGAAGATTGTGATCGAGTCGGTCCGTTAGCCAATTGCACAGTAATTGAATTTGTGCGATGTACCATTGCTGAAATTATATGAGGATTATTTTTTATGTTTTTCCCTTGCGGAATTAATCCACCCTGAGATCGTTGGACAATTCGGGTGGCTTAATTCCTCTAATACAAACGTGTATGATTTAATGAGGTTGTACACGCTAAGTGAAATTTCTTTTCTTTTGATTTGTTCTTTTTTTTAATAATTAACCTCAAAGAAATTCAATATCCACAACTCGTCGATGACCTTGCTGCGTATCTGATCCATACAATTTCTTGTAAAGTTCACATAGGCCTGGCCCATTTCTTTACCACTGCCGGAAACCTTCTGCAAAAAATTTTGTAAACAATTACAAAATCCTGCAAACGTGAGTACTATGCAACACTACGAATCAATTATCATAATCTTGTGTATCCAGATATTTTCCATTGAGCATATACTATACCCAATGGATCAATTAGTCATCTCCATACCGTAAAACTGAGAATAGAACCAATGAATGAGCCCTCATCATATCGAGACAACTTTGACAGTGTCGCTTCCAAAACTGTCACGAGTTTATTAATCATTCCCTGGTTCATACTTGCTGATGTTTTTTCTATGAGATCATCGATTTTTTCGTGGTATTGATGCTGAAATTATGAAAATCGACGAGATGGGGGCTTACAGAAAAATGCTATTAGTTCCATATAGTTATCAATGTAAATCGCGTGATCAGGCAGGTCCATTCAGATTCAGAAAAAAATTCGATAAAAGAGATAAAAATTTGAAAACTAGCAGTTATTGAAATAGTTCTGCACGTGTCGTGATATAATTTTTCCATCAAAAGAAGTTGGGGAAGTAATATTACCCCTCGATTCCCGTTTCAAATCAATGATCGACGACTTACCACATCGACGCCATCAACAGTGCAAAGCTTAAAACTCTGATTCTTTGCATCCAAGATAACGTTCACCATCGCACACATTTCTGAAGGTATAATATAATCTGTTGAGATAAAAGTAACGCCTTTCTTCAACCACTGTTGAAAGGCCGTATCGGTCCTCTGAATACAAGATTCAATCATATCACACGCCATCAATTTTAGACGCTGTTCTAAATGTTGGCGGAATTCTTGATCAGGCCAGTGTAATCCACTGATGAATGACTGCAATGCATCCAGTTTCCAGAATAAATCTTCCGATGTTGCACATCCATTTCCTTTTATCTCCCATCGTTCTTTCTCGAAGCCTTTATGTATCGATTGCGCTATTGATGTCTCCATCAGATCTACATAACGCACGACCAACGGTGCAAATGTATCCCTTAGATGTTGATGGAACCTTCCATTCTTCAAATTGTCTGTTGTGATAAATATAACGCGATAGAGCAGTACCATAAAATGAATTTAATTAATTTCTATTTTGAAGTATTTTCACAAGAATTGATGATCTACCTTATATAATTTGATCAGACCTTTATAAGTGAGGATTGCAATGACTCACCGTCCATCCTGAGATAATCATTCAAAATTTGAAATAGTGGAAAGCTGTCCCAAGTATCAGGTGGCTGTTCTGACAATACTTTGTCCATATCCACTGCGAATAGCGACCAGAAGATCTCGGCGTGTTCCACCAGGAGGTCGCTAAACCAGGCGAATGCCTGCGGTGCGGTGTAGTAGGAGCGAAACGTGAAAATATTGGACGGCACACATATACGGTGGGCAGCTTTTATTTTCGCTCGTATCGGTGGGTGCGCCGAAACACGAGCACAGAGCTCTCGAGGACTCAGAAGACACTAACCAAGCATTGTGTTCTCTAATTCACATCTAAATAACTAAGAATGTTTTGACTAAATGTTCAATGACAATGATACTTCACAAAGAGGACCAAATTTTTAGGAGGTGATCAAGGTATCTCAGAATGAATGGCAATGGCGCTTTAAATTGTCTTCTGAGGAGGTTGGCGAACCCTCACCAAAGTTCGTTTTTCTGACTGATAATGCATGCCGTCTCACCCTCTACCTCGAAAGCCCCGGAACAAAATCAACACTCAGTTCTAAAAACCTAACTAATACCTCCGAATAATGTTCTTCATTTTGTTGAAGTAAATCGACGCAAAGCTCAGCGAGACGTATGAGATCATCCAATTTTTTCCCAGGAGCTACGCACACCTCACCATTATAATCATCCTCAATTTTAGCTGCTGCTGATAGTCTATCATAATTGACTAGAGCGGCTGTTTCGAGACAAGATTTAATCATTCCACGGACTTCATCCGCTGGTACTGGGGTTGATATGTCCTTCATCAGGACGCGTTCAAGGAGGGATAATGTCGCCTTCAAAGCACCCTCGGGTCGGCCAAAGGGAAAGCTGTACCTGCATGACAGTTATTAATAAATTAGTCAATAGTGTATCGGTTATTGAGATTAAAGTGGTTATAAATAATTGACGAGAGAACCACAATGGACGCTCAAAACAGTGGCGCTCATCTCGTGGAAGATGAGCACGATACTGCTATTTTTGTTGCTCAATTGTGAAAAATGGGGGCGACAGTGTAAGAAATTATTTTTAAAAATTACCTGAAATTCGTGATTTGTTTTTCCAGTAGTTGCCTCAAACGTTCTTTAATCTCTTGAAATTTATCTTTCTCCTCGTGTGTGATGGATCCAACTCCATCTGGTCGATTGCCATGTACATGGCTCGCACAGAAGGCAAAGCTATAATGAATTAGCGTTGGATCTATCATGCAACCACGTTCGGCACGATCGAGGAGATCACTCAAATAACAGAGATGTCTGAAGCAACCACGAACGCCATATCTGTACCAACAAACCATACCAATATAAGGAAACAAGTAAAAGGGATATTGAATCCATCATTATTATCATCATATCTCTACCTGGCACAATATTCGTCCAGAACGAAAACTTGACCTGGTGAAAACCATCCCAATGAACAATAAGGATCATTGAGCCGGTAATCGAGTGTCAAATTCTGAAGAAATTTGAATAAACCCGCATGATCAAATTTGCATGGATCTGCGCTAATAAAATCTTCCATTCCGTGTTTCCGTGCACGATCAGCATCGCCTTGAATTTTACTGATCGTTGAATTTTTGTCAGCAACAGACACAGGTGGTGAGGGCTTATGTGATTGACCGGTCGCTCTGTACATGGCCATAACCCATAAATGGCATTCGTTCTCGTCGTCCGAGGCAAAGACGATGTTGTCTCCTTCGCGGACGGCGTTGAAGAAGTACCTGAACATAAGCATAATTGCAGTCACAGATAACAAGATATTCTTACTTATGAAGTCAATAATTATCTGGTAATCATTAAATTGATGAATCAATTCGACTTAATCACGAAGGTCATACCTGCCACCCTCCAAATCAGTTCCCACCATGAGATTAGCAGAAACGGCCTCGATATAGTCCACTGTATAGCCATCCAGCTGCATCATTTCCGACGGCTCGCTTTTTTTTTCTTTATACGAGCACATCGCAAATGTGTACTGCGAGACCTGGACCAACACGTAGTACCGTTTCTTCCATTTTTTCCACACACCTTTCCCCATTGCGTACAAATAACCGCAATGCTTCATATTCAATGGTTTGTCCATTCGACACGCGATCTTTAATTTTAAATCCTGATCCGGATTATTTTTTGGGACGGTCATGAGATGCCATTCGGGTACTTTACAAGACAATGGCGTTGGTCGTAATATAACTTTACCCAATTCTTTATCTTCAAGTGCCAGCATTGCTGGATTTTCTGTGTATAACCGTACCTTTACTACTGGCAATGGATGCATCGTTGTGAAATCACCTTGTGTATCCCACCTGGAAAACAATGAAACTCTGAATTCCCATTCATTAGTCCAGTGGAATAATATAGCGGGGCGCAATCCAACTAGATGTACACTCCACAGATTATCTCATGTTCTTGAAAGTGAATAGTACAAGTGTGTGCAAATTCGAAGCAAACCACTGATAGAGATTTTATTTTCACGTTCGGATTCATTGACTAATATCCTACTGTGTTTCGAAATTGTTAAGTTGGTGTACACGAAATCGTGATTGCAGTCGTTATATAATAGGATTATAACAATTTTCTATAGCATTAACTCACATAGGCTTAGAGGCTTCAGCCTGATCAGTCTGCAATTTCTCGCCGCCCTCAACTTCCATGGTACAATACACAATGCGATTGGGCGCAAGACTTTTGAGACCCTTCACCTCCATAACAATAACCTCAAGAGAAAATGACAAACCCACGTCCATTTTGGTGAGTTGCGGATCGGAGTCAGCGGAGTCGCCCTCCAATTTAGCGAGGGAGCCCTGGGTGCGGTAGCGGGAGCGGTCACTACGACGCTTCAGCTTCTGCAGCCCGTATTTGCTGTCTATCGAACCCTTGGAGACTGGCAATGACTCCAAATTGGTCATTAACAGGTTGATAGACGACTTGAGCTCCTCGATGTAGAGCGACTCCATCTCCTTTAGGAGAAACCTCGGCATGAGCTTGCGATTCTGAAACAATTCCGCAGGGAGTGTAATTTCTGTCATTCGAGACAGCATCATTATTCAAGTTTTGTGATTCATACCTTCTCCATCTCGTTAACTTTCTGTATGCGACCGTCCAGCTCCCTCCTGATGGCGGCAGCCTGCTCATCGGCCGAGTCCAACAGGAGGGCGTTGAACAGAAGCTGATGCTCGAATTTTTTGATGCCGAGGATTTGCTGGAACATATCGTAAAGTTGCTCCTTCGACAATATCAACTCCGAATTCAAGGACTGCTGTTGCATCCTGGATGGCCTTTTGTTGTCCTCATCGCCTGTACCCTTAAATATACAATCGAATTTGGCCAGCCAGGACGTAAGAACAGTCTCTTTGCTCAGCCCGTCGATTTCCGGGAGGCTACGAACACGTTTCTCAATGTTGTTCCTGAACACCTCACGAAAGTCGTACTGGGAACAAGCACCGCTCTGCACCATTCTCACGACCCTTTCCGACTTTAAAAATACATCGAAATAATTTTGTATCGCATTGTGGAAGGCTTCGTCTGCCATGATTTGTGTCTCGCCTCTTAGAAATGCCTGAAACATACACCGAAACATTTTCTCGATGAATTTGTGGTCCAACGGATTCAATTTGTCAAATGCATCATTCTATACTGATTCACATCTCCATGTTTATGTAGATAGCCATGTTGAACCGACTAGTATAGTCACAGTAAGGTGTACGGATCGAAATTCACTTCGCTCGGGGTCGTTCTCTATTTATTACGATAGAGCCGAGGAAAAACGAAGGTCATATAAAAAGGTGAGGTGGTAGTATTAAGATATCACATGAGGCTTCCGAAGAAATAAGTAATTTACGTTGAGAGGTTTCTTTCTGGACAAGATATCAAAATCTGAATGAGAAGGTCTATTGCTCTTGCCTACATATATGCGAAGTCAAGGATTCATTCAATATATAAACATGACTTTAGCGGGCAGAATTTTCTCGTTTGAATAATTGAAAGTCCGTTCGCAACTTCAACACAGCTTGCAATCTGTATTGGCAACTATGCTCGATAGGAAACAATGAGAATATAACTACTTACTTGAAAGCGAGAGCATAGTGTTTCTAATTGTTGTTTCGTGATTTTCATCTGTCGTCGGGTCATGTCCGTGGGTTGTTTGGCGTTGAAAGGATATGCAATGCATCTCGATATAAAAACGTAAAGTTGTATACGTGTTTTCCTCTCTTCTTCTTCGCGTTCTTGTTTGTCCTACGAATTGAAATCAATTACATCTTTATTTACAGTTTTGTGGATTACTTGACTCGATCGTCCCTGAAATATGAGTTTTGCACATTTCTCATTGGCGTATCAATAAACATGTTATAAATACATACTTGCAAATCTACTTCAGTTTTCTCACTCGCAACGGAGGGTGAAGGGCTTGTTGGCCTCTGCGTTGTCTTCGCATAATTGGCTGCATCTTGGGTTGCACTCATTGAAGGTGATAAAGAATTTCTTGCGCTCAATGAATTTGGCACATCCAAACCGGCCCCGGCCGCAGCCTCCTGTTGTGCCGCATGGTGTCCTTGGCTACCAGAGAGTGCACGGCCATGTGGCCCATGCACACTTCCACCATGTAAACTTGGTGAACCACCACTGCCTTGACTATGACCACCGGGTGATGCAGTAAGTCCTACGGTAGCAGATGTTGCACCGATTCCACCACCAGCCCCAGCACCAGAGCCACTGCCACCACCGCCAGGATGACGACGAGAGACGTGACCACCACCACGACTTCCGCCAGCACCCTCGCGATGAGTGCTCTGATCTCCGTCGCTGTCTTCTTCTGAAGAGCTAGGGTCAATCATTGTTCAGTGAGTATCACCGCCCAGGCTCAATTAATTCTTCGGCCGGTCCTGCCGTCGCCGACGGCACTCGTGCGGCAACCGCCGTTTCCGTTATCCCGTAGTTGCCCGCTTCCGCGGCTATAATCATAGACATTCATTCCTCATTGAGTTGAATTCTCTCATACATGGAATATCGATACGTCTTATCAACAAAACATTCGAATTAACAGAGAGAAAAAGTGGTCGTGATCCAACATCCTTTCGTTGAAGAGAAACAAACTTCTAGAACAATTTAAATTCTGAACTTGAATCCACAGATAAGTAAACCTATTTGTAACTCGAGTCCCTTCTTCTATGCCAATACGATATTCCTTTCTAAAATTAGAACAGTTAAAACCATTCCATCATTCCTTTTCGTCTCTACGACTGATTCCTCATATCCGCATGAACAATAGCAGGAAAAAAAAATTTATCGTTCATTTTGCCGCAACTCGTGCCAGTCACGCGAAATATCGATGCATTTATGCAGATTAATTCCACATTTGTCTCTATATTTTCACGATGAATATCTCTGCAGATATATAATTGTGTATAGGAAACAGATTCACCTTTGTTCTAATTTATATCGATTATCAAGAATGTGGGTCATAGGTAAAAATATTTATTATGGAGTTTATCATGATGATAATCTCTTGAGTGTGTTTAAGATCGACAGGTATAAACATGTTGGTATACTTTCACAGATTATTGCTAAACCCACCATATCACTTGAATGTATTTATATGCAGATATAAAATGGATAATAACATAAAAATTCATTTCCATCCCTCTGCCCTTCGTCTTTTATGTTTATCGTTAACAATTGGTGGTCCACACGCGCGAAATATATCTATGCGAGTGGGGTGCCATCCAATTTTCACTGCGTTTATATTATACGACTATAACCGATCCCGGGCCTCTTTCCCTCTCTGTCTCTCTCTCTCTGCACTATTCCATGTATACATGTATATGTATATATAAAGCTTTCGAGCTTTCATTTCCCCCTCAGACACTATATATACATACATAGCCTTTTCATCGAGTCAAATTGCCCAGAACGGCCTCCAAGAGGAAATTGGAGTTTATTCTTTATTTTTTTATTTCTACTTTCATTTATTCTCCTATTTATTTTTGGTCCTTTTTCCTCGCATTTTATCTTGATATGATGCCCTAATTTTTTTTTTTTACATTCACGAGGAAATGAATCGGAAGCGAGGCAACCGATTCATCAGGACTCGAGGAAAAAAATTCTCTGCTCATTTTTGTTTATATTTTGATAAATACAAATACTATATATGTATGCATATATAGATGTTGATACATATACGCCTGAGTGTAGAGCACAACATGAAATCGATAGTAGCCACGTCGATCCAGTGGAGTGGTTCGGTTATATATTATGTATGAGTGTCTGATGACACTGCAGTAAGCCAGCTAAATTTGAAAAATCGATATTCATTAAAGCACAGCTACATCTCACGATAGATTGTACCAGCATATATACATATTCCGAGTCATGTTGTACGCTTAGTTATTGAGTGGATTAAACGGAGAATAGAAATGTGAAAAGAAGAGAGAGCTTATGCACAAATGAGTTTAATATTAAAGTTCATGAAGTGCAACGAAAATAGATTGAATTCTTCTGATACTATTCTGTCACATTTGATGCAACCAGTTTTGAAAATCTTTGTGAAAAGTGTCAGAATAGCAACATTTTTTCAAGATCATTAAACATTATACTAAACCTCATCATATCTATATAAAACTAATATCGCTAATGGATCAAACGTCATGGTCGGATGTCATGATCCCAGTCTACTTCAGATTCCAATCAATCACAAATCCTGATACTGAACTGAATTTCTTCCCCATTAAATCGAATCAGAATATGAAAATATGGGCTATCTATATATACTTCGATTCTCTGTCGGTTAACTGACGATATTCGATGGAATATTATAATTTTCTTCGTCGAAGTCGAATTTAAATTATTGTCGTAGCCAATCACATTTTCCCAGTCATCTACAATATTATCAAGCTTTTTCGTACACCAAGATCTACGTATGTATGTGTATAAGTACCATCAATTCCACCTACCACAGGTGAGTTCGTTCACCTGCATCGGCTTCCGTCATTTGATAATTTATCGATCGTTTCACAACATCTATATGGGAGTTTACCATACACATGAATGTCACGAACAAAACATACATATTGGAAAGCAGAGATGGAAAATGCTGGTGCTTTATATTCAAACAATGAGTCAAGTAATGACATATGAGTTAAGCAAGCGCAGTACATATTTGAAATTTATTTAAAATTCATGTGACATAAACTAGAGATGATCAGAAAATTTATGTCCAAGACATTGTTAGCAGTGAATTAGGGTAAATAGCTCATGGGCAATAATTAACATGAAGATTGTGCAAGACGTGATGTCATAAATCATTAAGAGGATATTTTTTTTGTGGCTTCAATAAAAAGTGATCCTCATGTTTTTTTTTGCGAACTATAAGTAGCTCGTTCTCGAGATATTTTTATCAGTCTTTCCACATATTACGTGTTCGCAACTTGACGAAAGAAGAAATCAATATTCATGCAGCGACAGCAGTGAGATTCTGATTTCATGTAATATTTCTTGAGTGATAGTTGACGTAATCATTTCCTTCGTAAGCGTGAAAAGGGAAAAATTCTAATTAGTATGATGCAAGAGGTGTCACTTTATATAGAAAGAGAATATGTTGGGAAAGAAAAGAATAGTCATTCAACAATGAATTTCACATCTCATGTCATATCACATTTCATGCAAACTATTTCAAAAAATTTATTTATACTCTACACATTTAAATCCATATCTAGTAATATAAACCTGGATGTTTCGAATATTTCATTCCCTGTCAAGAGTATACGATTGAAGTGAATGAAAGTTCGAAATTGATTTCCAATTTAATTGGTGTATGCAATTCAAATGTAATTATCCACTTGAGTAATGTGTACTGCCATTGATATAGATCAAAAGTCCAGACAAAAATCACGTACTTGCGCTATATTGGTGCAGTAGCCGGAAACATCAATGCAGTAACATGCTTGCCCTCAATATCCAAACCGTGGAAATATCGACAACTCCGTGTTAAATATTTATTGCTCATTATAATTATATCGCATGCACAATCAGTCAAACAAGTGCTTTGTGAGCCTGCATAAACTCTTCATTCAATTCAATTTACAATGACTCCAATAATTATGCGCGCTGTTTATCAATGAATCTGACGTTTTCCTCCAAATTTAACCATCATTCTTGTAGACAATTCCTAATCAAAGTTGTGCAAAAATTTCTTCCGCACAGTTCCTGCACATGTGATATATTATCATACAGAACCCATAGATGGATGAATTTATTTGATGGCGTTCTATTAATATATCGTCTCATCAGAACTCACAAGCACCAACGCATTCATTAGTGTCTATTTCTCCACTCTATTTCCCGACAAGAAGAGAAAAATTCTCATTGATAGATGAACAATGAAACATTTCCCCCTATCAACCGATGAAAGAAGCCACGTATGAATGATATTCACAGAAATACACTAAAAAGGATTGATTGTTCTCTTCACAATAGTATACTACTATTTCTGATGTAAATAATTCGAAGGTTACACATCCATCATTCATGTCATTCACATATACAACAGTATTTTATTTTCCACCGTTCAAAATTTCAGAACGATAAAGCATACAATAATAAATATATACATGAAACTGAACGCACGCAACTGAGATCAAATAAGCACACATTGACAGACTGTTGGAGATTGCTAACGTGCGACACGCAGGCAAACTTCTTTTTTTTTCCTCTATTCTCATTTTTTTCCCGCTCCTTCTCACCGATTGAGTAGCGGCACACGCTTTTCCTGTGGTGGACTTGCATGAAACAACACACGGGATTTTATTGTCAGTGTATGTATGTGTGCATATTACTAGAGTGAGTAGCACATGTTGTTGCCACCAGTCGATTGTACAGGCAAGTTTTAATGTCTACGACCCAGAAATGCAAACAGGCGAGATGATAACAAAACAATATATATTACTCTCGATTTAGATTTTTTAATCGCATTTCTTTTAATTTCTACTCCACCATTACACACTTGAATTTCGTTTTCAAACATAACATGATTGATATAATCGACGGTCATGCGATCATTATTATTCGTATTAAACTTTTTCGGTAGTTATTTCTTCTAATCTTATAACGGTTAACATGGGTCATTTTTACCTTCCTAAACTACCCCTCATCATTCTGAAGACATAAAGAAATTCACTTTCCCCTCCGGTACAATCTTTGATTAATTTTTTCAAGTTCCTCCATTTTTCACCGCACAAATTGCTTTCTTTAATAAAAGAATTCTCCGCCCACAATTAAAAATATGGAAAATTGAAGTGAAATACAGATACAAATATACGACAAAAATAACTATTGTCATATACCTATACGTATCCATGAGACTGTGTCAGAAATTTTACAAGAGGTCGTTTCTAAAGAAGAAAAAAAAATGAGGAAAAAACGAGAAGTAGCAAAAAGAAGGAGTCAGAGATGCTCACAACGCCTCTTCACTTCATCCTCCCCCTTTTCAAATATACGTATGTGTGTATATATATATGTTGTTTTCTCTCACGACTGTATACAATGTCTACATGTACTTGATATATATTTCAAGTCTATCGCGGCGGTACGAATTTAGAGTATACTTGCGTATTCTCTGATGTTGTATCGATTCTTTTCCACAGTGTCTCATCTTTTCTCTTTTTTTTGCACTTAACCGCCCTCTCTCATTCCCACCCAGTCTCGTTATCAGCAACTACACACTGATATATCCTCGCCCAACCTAAAATCGCTCATCCGATTTATCGGATTACTCGCCCAACTATTGAACGACTTTTGACTCAATAAAATTGTTCGTGTCACAAAAGAATTGTCAGAGTAGCTATGTACATAAATTCCATCAATGATATCATCAGATAATTTTCTTATCATTATTATTTGATCTCTTCAGTCTATTCCATTTTACTACTTCCAATTACTGATGAATAGATGCAGAGAAATGTTGATACCGAGGCAATTCTACCTTCGACCTGATTCATTTCATAAATCTGGAATCGTTGGCGGACGACATCATTTTTTGAATCGCGTCTCTTTATAGATATTGAAAGTTGGCAATTCGCAAATGAAATCACTTGTTGATAACATTGTGCACAATCCAATTGAATGGATACTTTTAAGTACTTGATCATCCTTCATTTTGTTCATAAAGGGAACATAAATTTGAATTTAAATACAAAATAAACAACTTCCCGATGTTTTATCATATCGGTGGGGCTATTAAACAAAACTAAACATTGATAGTTGGAGTTGTAAGCTGAATCACGAAGCTCATCAAACTATTAACGAATTTATGCATACAACTTTCCTCGTACTAATCAATGAAACGAAAATGTGGAGAAACGTGGTGGATGGAGAAGAAAAAATAGTAACGACAAAGGAATGGAGGATTTCACAGAGGATTACTGATGAATTGTTGAAGGTATAGAATAATCGATCGTCCGAGTCTGTGCTGGTGAGATCGAGACAGTCATTCCATTTACTGTTATACACTTTGCTTGAAGTTGACGATATTTAATCCGCCCCGCCTTTCCACTGTTTTCAGTTCTCTTTTACCCTCATCGTTTTTTAGTGTCTCCGTTTCAAGTGGACAACGACAATTTCGTTTACTGCGCTCACGCAAAATGTTCCTGCTCTCCAATGCAATATATCAACATGAATATTACCGACATGAAGACGGTATTTGATCGTGTGATGAATTACCAGAAGATTGTACTAATTGGTACAGAAAATGTGAACTGGCATAAAGATTCCATCATTTTTTGAGAGGATTTAGAATACGAGATCCCCATTGGACATTTTCAGCTAGAGAATCGTAAACGTGTTCATAAAAAAAATGTTGAATTATCCATGGAAACGAAAATATTGTTTTTTTGTCTCCACGCGGTGGAAGACTCGAGTGATACCGGGGGGATTCCGCACAACGGCAACGAGCCGCGTCGTGGAATTCTCTCCTTGGGGTACGTTATTGATCTAGCCACGAGTTGTGAAGTAGCGCCTCGCCATTGCTCTAGCCATATTGTGGCACATGTGTCGCGGGCGGAGGGATGCGAGCCCGGGGTGTGTCATTATTTCATGTACTTTATCGCTTGAATTAAGAGAAACTTCATATTGAGAAAAATATAAAGATGAGAGAGTGTATTTGACGGGTATGAATCGACTCTGCTCTTCTCATTATGTTGGTAGATCGCATGAATAGTTTGATAAAAACGATGTGTCATATTCATGGTTAACAAATAAATCAAGTTTATAGAGAACGTCACTTCCAGTGCTCGTGTAGCAATTTTTCTACACCAATTAAGGAGTTATCAAATTGAATATTATCTTGATCACATAGTGTAATGAATTTTCTCACATTGTTGTCAAAAACTACCAGATAACACATTTGCAATGAATTTAATTTTTTTTATATTTAAAAATACATCGTGACTGTTGTCAGAAAAATCACCCCTCTCTTGTCATGCTTTCTGTGCACTTTCGTATGTGTCTCATTGGATTGTGTGAGACCCCGCCAGTTTCCCGTTCAGCAATCATGAAGAAATCAACACTTCGGAGAGTGTTCACTCAAACATTAGTGAATTTAAAATATGTTCAAGTGAATATACAAATGTTGTAGATTACGTGAAAATTACAGTATCGATTAGACAATCATCTCATTAATTTTCTGTGCATCAGCTTCATGATCAATGCTCTCAATGTTTATCAACAGCGAACCAATCAGGATAATAAAGAGAGTGAGCCTGACTATTCGCAGTCCACTGTAATGGCATTAACAATGAATGAATAATATGTTCCATTACAATAATTCAGGAATCTTTCAAAGATAAAAAAATTTAAGAAACACCGCACTTCGAAAGACAGAAAAAAGTGAAGATAACATTTTGATGGAAGTAAACTTTCAATGATGAAATTGGAAATCACAATGACATTAGGTGAATAAAATGATATTGTGGATGAATGAATGGGGCGCCATAAACAAGAACATCCCCGTTCATACATAGAC
The DNA here is from genome assembly GCA_018881525.1 of Meteorus sp. PSUC_FEM 10030008. Classification (NCBI taxonomy): domain Eukaryota; kingdom Metazoa; phylum Arthropoda; class Insecta; order Hymenoptera; family Braconidae; genus Meteorus; species Meteorus sp. PSUC_FEM 10030008. The sequence goes on along the minus strand of JABMBR010008151.1, from coordinate 4,485 downwards.
ACACCACGCATACACTATACAAATCGAAAGTATGTCTGACGTATGTCAAGACCATTTCACTAACCTCCTCAGCCACTAAGCTCATCGTCTGTCGCATTCCCGTAGAAACACATCGTCTGTATTTTTCAGAAAAGATAATTTAGTCTTGGAATGAATAACTGCTGTACAGCAAACACCACCAATGAACGAAAATAAAAATGTCGATGAATGGCAAGTCAAGTGTCCCAATAAAATACATATGAAAAATATTACATAATTCACATAACCTCCTGTGTCTACGATTATTTACCGTTTCAATTTCCAAATATTATTCACAAAAACTCAACTTTGATAATCTCTCGTCATAATTATGACAGAAAAGAAAAAAAAACGCAAAAGTCACGACGTTCCCTCTCGGTTTGTGCTTCGAAAGGGACTGGACACCGGTGTGTGGGAATGGAGAAGACGAGAGAGCTCAACTATACGATAGTTGGATAGATCCTCGAGTAAGCCCGTGTGAGGGAGTTTGCGCCGACGTCGAAGAGGGGTTGAATGTATATACAGATATAAATACAATGTGTTGTACAGTCTGGGAAAAATAGGATGAAAAAAATTCGCTGAGGAAGAATTAATGAATTAGAGTGCTGCTTTGGATAACTGGGGTAAGAATTCATGCACACTGTACTAGAAGGCCCACCAAGAGAGCTCGAACAAGTGATTATATTCAAATAGACAATGAGAAAAATAAAATGCGTGTGGATAATATCGTTGTTGACAATCGTGGTGTGTTGTGACGCGGTTGACTGTGGTCTTGGTAGAACGCGCTTGCGCGTGTGAACGCGTTGTGGATTGAGAAGTACTGACATAAGATCAAGGCAGGGAAAGAGACAAAGGTTGGTGTGAATTGTTGATGGATGGCAATGCAGAAATGGGGTATGGTGAGATGGGGAAAGAAGGAGGGATGCAACGTGATTGTAGTCACCATTGCATGAAGAAGGCAAGAGGAAATGTCGCGCGAATGAGAAGCGAGAATTCCGTTTAGTGGTGGGAGTGTTGAAACGATGGAGAGTGTATGTAATAATGCGTCTATATGTTCGTATGTGTAGGTGCAGGGCATAAAAAGTCGTACTTTCTCACTCTCTGACTTGCAATCTCACTCACACCTGTACCTGTATGAAGTGCCACTGGGCCATCGATCGGTTGCGCAGCTGCTGAAACACCAGCTGACTTTTTTATATTTCACGCAGATTATTTACATTTTTTTTAATTTATTTTTTTGTTCTCTGGACAACTGCAATTCGTATAAACCGAAAATACAATTTGTTTGGATGTCAGGTGAGCGCACTATTTGTGAACGTATGTATGTGAGGTGTATAACAATTATTTTATTGTATTCATGTATCGGGAAACATATTGGTGGATCGAAACTCTTGATGAATGATAAAAAATTTCGCGTTATTCAAATCGGATAAGAACATCAAAATTTATCTCACTTTGTTCAATTTGATAACATGAAAATACGCCATTCGCGTATCAACAAAAACGATTGGAAATTATTCTCTTCGTATTCGTAAATATTTTCAGCAGTAAAATATAACACATTTTACTTATCGATCATTTGAGTCTCATTTTACTGGGTACATGTCTGTAGATTCTGGTTTATCATTGATGTACATGATGAATGTTCACATTTACGAAATGGCATATTTAAGTAAACGTCTTATCGTAAATCCCGCCTGTCAAAGTACGGGCCCATGATGATACTCGAAACGGAAACAACTACGTATTCTTCAACGAAAATGGTAATCCGAATAACATGATCATATCACACCAAATATCATTAGATCTAAGTAAATGAAATCTCGTTTTAGTACCAGAAGACTGATATTGGATCTGCAAAAATCTTAGGTTGATCATCGAGCCTTAACGGATGAAATCATGTTTACTCAGAAGCCAATTTTTACAGCGAAAAACAAAAGATTTTTTCCGCCTATACACTCATGACCTTTGGTAAACTGACATTTCAGGTCATTCAGTCTTCTCTGTTGTTGTCAACACACGATCATGCACTCGATATCTCAGTCAGACAAGGAAATTTCCATATCAAAGTTGATTATTGTCATAATTCATTGGGGAATCAAGTTGAATTCAAATTGTCATTGATATGATATGATATCGTCAGCCATTATTTCATCTCATTATTGAACATAATCTAACTATTAATTGGAGGTTTCTCAAGAACCCGTCAATTATTTGATGCCATCACTGATGAATGTTTCCAATATGGACAGCAAATTATTTTATTCCCCAAGACATCCAAAACAATCTATGTCGGTAAATAGCTTACGACCTTCAAAGACATACAATCCGTCCATCAACATCATTGGAACGATGCCGTGGTTGTTTGGACACTTTGCACAGCGAACACACGCTGAAAGAGTTTCTGGCACTGTGCCCAACAACGAATGTCATTTATGTACACGTCCATACATATGTATAGATAGAGTATGCACGGTTTCACCCACACTTACATACCTGTAATAATGGAAAATGGGTTATCGATTCAAAAACCGGGATCACCCAACGACACACGGAGAATTCTGAAATGAGATTTTTTTGATTTATCCCTCAATGACGTCAACAAAGTCTATGCAGTTTACACATAGTACAACCATAGCTACAGACACTTATGAATTATTCTCTGTCAGGTTATCTCTCTTTTTTTCTGTTTCCTCTTGCATTCACGTCCATCATCATCGTTATATTTCAAAAACTCCGCATGATATACGCAAGAGTGATATCAAATGATGGGACTCATGAGCAAGAACACATTTCCTCATTTCCTGGCATGTCCAATGATAACATGAAAAAATAATTCTGCCTACACACCAGACACATGTACATATACATTTGTGTATATTTTATGACGTTTTCTGGTTGTATGCGGAAGTCTCTTGAGTATATAAACTTTTTGAACGCAACAAAGAACGAATTCTCATGTCTCTGGGTAGAATGATACAATTACTTCAATATTCCACATGGACAAATGAAGAATTCCAAATACATCTACAGCAATTACCATCCTGAATTTGTTATGAATTTATGCTTAATACATTCGCTGTCAGTCTTTTTCTATCCATTGATCCTACTTTATAAATATTTGAATAGAAAAAAAATATGGAACAACGTTGAATTAATTATGGTCTAATCTCGTGATGCAGGTCGTGGAACATTTTGAATTGACGAATAATGCGCGCGCAGAACGACAGACTACTGCAACCACTGCAGGATTTTAATCCTTAACGATTGGCTAATGGAGCAATCCTGATATATCTATCTTCTCACATGACCTGATCAAACCGTGAACACTTTGAAATATCGCTCGACTCAGTTCTCGTAACAGTAATAAAATTGAAACTTTGACACATGAAAAATACATAAATTTGTAAATGGAAACCAGCAGAACGCAACATTCTGCTCAGTTCATGTGATAAAATATGAGTAGTTGTGCTCTTTTTATATCCGATACCTCAGGAATCCAACACCTAGCACATTTCCTTATCACAACTGTTCCGATTGGAGCAATCATACTGTTCAGTGTTTTGCGTCAATGTCTATTTAATTCTCACCACCATAAAAGAAACCCGAGATACGACTATGACTGATACCGCGAATGCGAAATAAAACCGTATTGCAAAATGAAGATTCAGGTGAACGAATAGATACGTGAAGTTGTAGAGTGTTCATGAAATGTTCTGGTGAGTGTGTCAAAAGCTTTTATTTTACCAAAGGACTACTCAACAAAGTCAAAAATTCGTTATACTCCTGCAATTTCATTCGATACGCGGGTAAACTTGGAAATACATGGTGCGTTAGTCGTTAGTGGGCTGCTGAGAATTTACGTGCGTATTTATATGGTATATATATGGGGAATAAGGGAGTCGAGGTTAACCTCCTTACCGACAACTACGCCCACAACTTCTACCCCATCGTAATCAATGCAGCATCGGGCGCCATCACACGGATTGTTAACGTAACAGTTGTATATGAGCAGTAATATCCTACAACAGCCTACACACTCACATTTTATTCAACACACGTTCATATGTATCTATACAGTATACTGTGAATAGTATCAGTTTAGCAGTCCGGCTGGTCCGGCTATTCACTACAAATCGTTCATGAGTAGTATCCGAGACCGGAGTGAATTTTTGTGCGTTCCTCATGCTCAATCACAGGACTTGAAATCTAACTGCAGTGCGCACATTTATGTGTTGACAAAACAATAATTCGAAACGTGCAGCAAATATAACTTTCCTTATTTTATCACATTTTGTGATGAAATACCAAACACCGAAACGTGATTCACATTGACCAGCAATTGCTCTACGAAGGAAAAAGAATTATGGTACACTGCTTAACATTTCGTGATTCCGATTGATTCTCTTTAAAGTCTTTGTATTTTTGTTCCGTTCCTTGTTTTTTTTTTTTTTTTTTTTTTTTTTT
>JABMBR010008140.1:39573-50859 GCA_018881525.1 Meteorus sp. PSUC_FEM 10030008 | reverse complement strand
GTTTAATCAACCCAATCCAAGTATAAGTAGCCAATCACCATTCGGAACCGAGAAAAGAGTAACGTCTGGAAATCTCGCATCGAGACCTGGACGTCCAGGGACAATTTTGAGCTTCAATACATATCAGGAGCCCAACATCGAATTACAAAATGAAAAACCTCTCCAAGAGAATCAGTGGCCCGTTGGAAATGAACACGAGAAACCCAATTCGATTACGAGTAAAAAACCGGGATACGACACCGCAGTGAGTGGCTCGTCCTACAATAGTGGATCAAAACCTCAAAAAATAAATGGACAACCCGATTATGATATCAATGGAAATCTGACAAGTCATAATGATACAAACATATATGCACATCCATCAACGACGGATGTATGGAAGAATAAAGGGCCACATCGGACTTCGACTCAGAGTCCCAAATTTGTCACCACTATCGGTAGTATTGAAGACGATGATTCGATATTTGATAAGGTGTATCCGCAGTCTAATTCGAGCCCTGATAGATACAATAAAACAACGCATACCAATCACGACAACGCGGCTATGAATATGTGGATCAAAGCCCACCAAAAATACGAAGTTTTAGATTCGGATGCAAGTGGAAAGGAGAAAAATAATATCAAAAACGATGGTGCTGCAAACGAAGAGAATGTGATCGATCTAGACCGGTATAAATCCACTGATTCCGATATCACAGAATTGAAGGTGAATAATACACATACATTCTTGAACTCTTCGAACGATTCTGAGCAAATAGTCTTGGAGCATAAAAAGATATACATGCTGCCGAACGCACCCAACGAAACAAGTCTAAAATTGAAGCACCACGAAGAATATGTTCTTCCTAACCTACCTCTAGGTTTTGATGATGATGAATCAAGAACGCCCGACAAATATTCGCGGCCCCTTGGTAACACACATAATCCAAACACCCTCGCTGAAGACAATCTTCCCAGTGATACAATATTGCAACCTAATGGGATACATCCACATCCAGTTACATCCGAATCTACGCCGAACGAAAAAGATAAATGGCGCAATCCAGGGAGACCTGGAATATCTGGACTCCCTGGAAGTGATATAAATGAAACTCCAGAAAGAGCTCCGGTACCAGATAATGGAACACCAGATATCAAGGCCCCTGGAGTAACTAGGAAACCAAATGTTGACCACAATGTGAACAAAACTGCAAAAAAAACCAAACCCAATGGATTGAATGGAAAGCCGAGTACGAGCGCGCCCGAGAAACTTAACGTTCATCCTCACAACGGAAATTCTGCTGAGGAGTCAAAGATGAAACCCAACGGAAAATTTGTGCGACCCACAGCTATAAACGGAAAACCGGACACCGAGACCGGTGGAAACACTAAGGATGAGTACATAGAGTCGAAACCGAGTGAAATCCTCAAACAGCCGAATTTGGGGTTGAATCCGGAATCCGCAGTTCAAACGCAAAATGATACAGCTCCCAGAAATCCCAAATTGATACCAAAGAAGTCAAATAAGAAACCAAATTCGGACATGAATCGCGATCCCAAAATCAAATCTAATGACGATAATACACCGGATGGTAGCAAATTGATACCTGACATCAAATATAAACGACCGAATGAAGGTGACAATATGAATCCTCAAACGGAGACGAATGATAATTATAAACCCGAGAATAGCCAATCTACGCCTGGTACTGAATATAAACAGCCAAATTGGAATGAAAATACGACACCTCGAAGTAGTGTAAATAACGATGTTCCTGGACAAAGTGCAATTCCACCGAGTGAGATTGAAAAACTTTTAATTCCGAGTACTACCAGCCGATCTAATATTGATACAATCAATCAGAGCGGCCCCACTCATGTTGGATCATATCCCATAGACAAATACGAACATCCATTACCAAACTCGAAGAATAAAATGAAGAGTGCTAAAGATGATCATACATTTGATGATGCCAACAATAATGGCAGTTTATCAAAATATCCCAGCGATTCAGATAGAGTGAAACATCAACAATCGTTCCAGAATCCAACCACGAATTCCGGGACTGTGATGTCCGAGGATAATGACAGCCATACAAATTCCAGTGCTCCAGATGATTTTGAAGAAACGATACTAAAACACCATGAAAATTATGCAGTTTCTGATTCCGAAAAAGATTCTAAAAAAATTGAGTTGCAGTACCATAAAAAATACATCGTCCCAGATTCTTCAGTGAGCACAGAACGAAATCCAAGAGAAAAAATGGAAAATGACAGTCCTAATGAAATGAGACTGGAACCAGGCCAGAAATATCCACAGTCAAGTTTGAGACCGATGTGGCAACCTGAAAATGGGGAATATAGTAACCATATTCACGAAAACACTCAGTCGGTTCCTCGTGAGAAAGATAAGAGAATACACCCAGTGGCACCTACCACGCTGCCTGCTTCCACAATGAATGATGACATACCAAGGAACGCTACGTTGGCACCCAGTGGAAACTATGCACTTCCGAATGTGGAGTCGGATGAAAAATCGAATGTTTATGGGAAAAATGATAATCCCCCCGAAAAAATAGGTCCGAATCTCAAAACACCGTATAAGCAACCATACGCAAAACCGATAAATAAGCCTCACGATTATATTGGCAAAGAAAAAACACCTAATACGATGGGAAGAAAACCCACTGAAATGCATGCGAAACCGGATAAAAATTTGGTGACAACTCCCGTGAACGAGAAAGTTGGAGGTGATGATGGACTACAATCTTCTCAATCACCGATAATGCTGGAAAATGTGGGCCCGAAACCCTATAAAAAAGATCGTCAACCTTATGTGGGAATGAAACCAGCAGAAAAGAATTCAACACCCAATCCAGAAACTGGTTTCACAAATGACGATTCTCATGGGAATGATGATTGGGAACAGAGTGTGGGCGACAAGCAGCCAAACTTCCATCCACAAGAAAAGTTGGAACATGATAATAACAGTGACGTCAGCACCAAAAAACCTGAGAATATTCCCGCTGATAAATATGCTCTTGCCCCGAAACCTGTGACCTCCACCATGGAATATGATGAACTGAATCCAGAAACAGGTGAGAAACAAGAAAATACGAGTGAATCGCTCACTGGAAATATAAAGATAGAACATCACGAGAAGTATATAACCCCCGTGTTACCAGTGATTTCTGAAGATGAGAAATCAGCACCGAACAGCTTGAATGGACTACCGATTCCACATAGGGAGCAACATCCAGTGTCAGACACAAAAAATAGTTCTGATACTGCAAAACTGAAAACACCTCATGAATACAGAAACCCTGTGATACAACCTACGAGCCACAATCATTATGACGAGGTTACGATGAAACCCATTGAAAAAGGTGAGGGAACGACATTGGGACCATATGGAAAACTTGCTCACAACACTAACAGTAATTCAACTGAAAAATTAAAAATGATCGCGGACAATGATCGAACAGCAGAAAAAATTCCATTTGAAGTGAAAGGAAAAACCAATCAGCCAATCATGGGAACACCTGGAAACGGAAAACCAAGTGAGATGCATGGGCAGCCAGAGGTCAATCTACTACAACATTCTAAGGATATGAAAGTGACTTATCACGAAAAATATTCTATTCCTGATACGCCCAACAATTCCGGAAGAGTGAAACAGATGTCTCATGAAAATAATCCGCTACATCCCGCCAGTTTGGGACAGCATCCTGATATTCTCAACGTTGAGAGTCCTAATGATGCAAAACTCAAACCGGACGAGAAAATTAAAAAACCAAACATGGTCACCAATGTGCGACCCACCAGTCCTGGAAGTAATAGTACCCCTGCGAACGTTGAACAGAACCCGGACCACAAAGATCAAAAGACATTGCCGAATGTACAGAAAGACGCCCCATCCAAACATAGGGAGGACAGTACATTGAAGAATGATAATCCTCTACCCGATGGCCTGTATAAAATCCCAAATCCTGGCTCAAGTACGAAACCACATGTGGTCACAGATGAAGATATAACAACAAAGAGAAGTCCGTACACCACCAATGAAAAAACTAACCACCCGAAAACTGGAGTGGATAAAAAAGGAAAACCGAATGAACAAAATGGGCAGTCCATGGGAGACTTATCACCACCTCCTGCACATATGAAACTAGAACATTATGAGAAATATTCAATTCCTAATTCATCGAAGGATACTGAGAAAGTAAAAGTGGCACCACAAAAAAAAGGTACGCATCATCCCTTGGATTCACAAAAACGTCCTGAAATACACAATAATGGAAATCCTAGTGACATGAATCTGAAACCAGCCAAATTGCATAAAAAGCCGTACTCGGATACGAGTGGCAGACCGATCAGTTCTGCAAGTCACAGTGTTCCAGCGGATGTTGGGTCAACGCTGCTTGATACATTCAATCAAACAATTTTGAATCAGATTGAGCATCCTCAACTCGGCAAGAATAGTGATGACACTTTCGACTACAGTAATTCCACATTTAGTAACCTATATACATCGACTACTTTAGATTCAGCTGAAACATCGAATGTTATCGAGGACAAAAACAGAACTGCAGGGGAAAGACCGTTCGCACCAGTTGGAGAAACTGATGAAACAAATGACGGCACAAGTGGAGGAGGTATACCGGGTGAAATGCATGCGCAACCGATGTCAAGTCCGTCACCACATTCCGCAGATATGAAAGTGAAGCCTGGTGGGAAATATCCAGTTCCCGATGTTCCAGAGAATTCGGAGAAAGGGAAACTGATACCCCATGGGCAAAATACGAGACATCCATCCGATTCGAAACAACGTCCTGGAATTTTTAAGGATAAACGTCCTACTAGTATGAAACCGAAACCAGTTGGGAAATATAAAAAGCCAGACTTGCTTCCAAATGTAGGACATTCGAGTTCTGGGAGTCATAGTGTCCCTAAGAATATCGAATCTATACCATTTGACAAAGATAAAAAGACATTGCCGAATCTGAAGAAGGACTCTCCATCCAAAAACAAGGAAAAAGAGTCATTCAAGAACGACAGTCGTTTATCTATCAGTCAAAATGGACTACCCGGTTCTAACTTAGCTCAGAGACCAAAAAAGGTTACGAATGAGAACACAACAGTGAGAAGTCCCTTTGTAACACATGAAAAAACTGATGAACCAAATGTGGTGACGGACAAAAAAGAGAAGACGGACCAAATGCATGGAGAACCGATGACTGATTCAACACCGCGTCCTGCGGATATGAAATTGGTATATCATGAAAAATACTTACTTCACGGTTCATTGAAAGGTTCTGAGAAAGAAAAACTAGCATTTCATGAAAAGGACAGACACCATCCTTCCGATTCGGGACATCGTCCTAAGATTCAGAACGATGAAAATCCTAATAATGTGAAACTGAAACCAATTCAGGAACATGCAGAACCGAACTTGGTCGCAAATTTAAGACCTTCGAGTTCTGGGAGTCATAGTGTTCCTGAAGATATTGAATCAAAACCGTTCGACAAAGATGAAAAGAAATCACCGAGTGTGAAAAAGGACTCCCCACTTAAAAACAACGATAATGAGTCATTTAAGAACGATAATCGTCCACCTGGTAGTCAAAATGGATCACCGGGGTCCAGTTCGACGCAAAGGCCAACAAAGATTACGAATGAAAATACAACACCAGTGGGAAGTCCCCCTGCGACAAATGAAAAAACTAACCAATCAATAGTCGCAACGAATGAAAAAGAGAAGAAGGGTGGGATGCATGGGCAGTCAATGACGAATCCATCACCGTTTCCTTCGAATGTGAAAATGATACATCATGAAAAATACGCTGTTCTCGATTCATCGAAGAATTCCGAAAATGAAAAACTAACACCTCATGGGAAAGATAAGCACTATTCATCTGATTCAAAACATCGTCCTGACATTCTGAACAACGGAAGCCCCAGTAATCTAAAAGTAAAACCTTTTGGGGAGCATGGACAACAAAACTTAGTTACAAACATGAGACCTGCACCTGGTGGAATTCATAATGCCCCAGAGAAAGTTGGATCGAAACCGTTTGACGAAAATAATAAAACAATGTGGGATTCGATTGAAAGCTCTAAAGTCGACAGAGATAGTAACGACACCTTCTATGACAACAATTCCACCTCTGGAAATCAATTCAACTCATTTGGATCGGATTCAATTGGAGAATCAAATATGGATACAGATGAAACTCAAGCAGGTGTGAAAAGTCCGCTCGGTTCAAATGGAGAATCTGATCAACTAAAAGTGGGAACAGATGGGAAAGGGAAACAGAGTGGAATACATGGGCAACCAGTAACGAATTCACCACCACATCATGCGGGTATGAAAGTGAAACATCAAGAGAAATATTCAATTACTGATTCGCCGAAAGGTTCTGAAAGCATGAAACTGTCATCGCAAGAAAATGTCTCGCCCTATCCTTCCAATTCGAAACAACCTCCTCAAACTCACAACATGAGTCCTAGTGATGTGCAAATGAATCCAGTCGAGAAACATAGAAAACCAAACTTTGACGCGAACGTGGGCCCCTCAAGTTCTGAAAATGATAATGCCCCCAAGGAAGTCGAATCGAAACCATTTGACAAAGATAAAAAGACATTACCAAATGGAGAAATAGACTCTTCACTTGAAAACAAAGGCAATGGTACATCCAAGAGCGACGTTCCACAATTCGAGGAACAAACCGTGAAACAAGTTTCTAGTTATACTCAGAAACCTAATATTGTTATGAATAAAGGTAAAAAAGTGAAGGGAAGTCCATTCGCACCAGAAGAAAAAATCAATGAACCAGATTCGGGAACCAATGGAAAGGGAGAACAAACTGGTATCAATGGACAGCCAACGTCGCATTCATCACCACATCCTGCGGATATGAAGGTGAAACATTATGGGAAAAATTCAGTCCCAAGTTCGTCAAAAGATTCCGAGAAAGTAGGATCGACACCTCATAGAGAAGATATGCACTATCCTCTCGACTCGAAACAACGTCCTGAAATTCAGACCGACAAAAGTCCCATTGATGCTGAACTGAAACCAGTCCAGAAATATAAAATGCCAAACTTGAACGCTATTCCAAGACCTACAAATTTGGAAAGTCATAATGCTCCCGAGAATGTCGTATCAAAACCGTTGAACAAAGATAGAAAAATATCGCCGGATGAAATGATGGATTTCCCGTGGAATGCTATTGGTCACGATACATCTATCAACAACAATCCTCCATTTAGTGAACAATTTGGATTACCAGGTTCCGATTCTACACAGAAACCAAATATAGCTATGGATAAGGATAAAATAGAAGAGAAAAGTCCATTCGCAACAAATGGAAAAATTAATCAACCAAATTCGGAAATCGATGGGAAGGAAATATCGAATGGTATGCTTGGACAGCCACCGTCGCATTTGTCGCCACATCCTGCAGATGTGAAAGTTGAAGATTATGAGGATAGTTCAGTTCCCGATTCGTCGAAAAATCCTGAAGACGCGAAACTAGCACCTCATGAAAAAGACATGCACTATCCTTCTAATTTGGAACAACGTCCTGGAATTCACAATAATGAAAGTCCTATGAATGCAGTTGTGAGGCCAATGGAAAAACAGAAGAAGCCGGATTTGGGAGCAAATGTAGGAACTATAAGTCCTGGAAGTCATGCTGCCACGAACGTGGAATCAAAACCGTTCGATGACGATAAGAAGACAACAGTGGGTCAAAATAAAGACTACCAAACCGATGGAAATACTGGTGGTATTCCTGATAACAATTCCATGCTTGGTGATCAGCAGAAATTATCAAGTCCAGATTTCACTGGGAAACCAAATGCTGTTATAGATAATGATGAAACTATCGGGGATCGTCCACCTGTTGCCATTGATAAAATTACCCAACCAAATGCGGGATCAGATGGAAAAGGAGAATCGAGTGAAATACATGAGCAATCGAATACAATTCCACCATCATACCCTGCAGGTATGAAAATAGTACATCATGAGAAATATTCACTTCCTAATCACCCCATAGATTACGAAAAGGGAGAATCAGTATCTCATGAAAAAGTTGGACCTCGTCCTAGCGATTTGGAACAGCACCCCAAAATTTACAACAATAGCAATTATATCGTTGATGCAACATCAAAACCACCAGAGAAATATGGCATCGGGAACTTTGCTCACCCCAATACTACTCCTAGTGATCAACATAAACTACTAGGTATTGTTACAACTCAAAAACCGAACATTGCCATGCAAAACAATAAAAATACTACGGAAAGTCCGTTGATAACGAACGAAGAGACTGACGTGACAAATGTGGGAATCGGTGGAGAGAAAAAACCGGATGAGATGTATGAACAAGCTGCAATATATCCTTCTATGCACCCTGCAGATCTGAAACCAGAACTACATGAAGAATATACTGCATCAAATTTGCTGAAGGATACTCAAAATGTCGGAATGGCACCTCATGGCTCCGATGAGACTCATCCCTTACACTCGATTCAACATTCTGAAATTTTGAAAACTGACAACGTTCCTATGGTTGAAAAATGGCCATCATCCGGGGAACATAGAAAGCCTTCGGATGGAAACATGGACTCTACAAGTTCCGGAAGTTCTGATGCTCATGAAGATGTTGGACCAAAACCATCTGATAAAGATGAAATGATGTCACCAAATATGGAAAAACACTCATCTTTCGATAGCAAAGAGAAAGACATCTTCACCCAACCCAATCGTACACCCGCTGACCAATACGCATCATCAGGTTTTGATTCAAGTGGGAAACCGAACACCGCGTATAACGATAAATTCGTAGAGAAAAGTCCGTTCATGCCAACGAAAGATACAATCCAATTCACCAAGGGGACAGATGGAAGGGAATTATTTGGTGGAGTGAATGGACAACCGGTGACAAATTCGCCGCTACATTCTGCGGGTACGGGAAAAGGACATCATGAGGGATATTCAGTTCCTGATTCACCGCAGGATTCTAAGGAAGGGAAAGCGGTATCTCATTCTTCTGATTTAATGGGACGTCCCGAAATCCACAATAGTAATGATGGTGTTGTTGATGAAAACCTGAAACCAATTGGGAAATATAAAAAACCGTATTCAGAGGGAAATATAAAACCACTGCCTCCTGGAAGTTACAACCCTCATGATTCTATTGGGTCGATACCGTTAGACAAAGATAAAGCGATGTTGTCAAACGGAAAACCGAACTCTCTATTCCATGACAATGGGGGCGATGCATTTAATAACGAAAATCCTCCAGCTGGTAGCCAATATATGCCACCAGTCTCAGATCTAACGGGGAAACCAAACATTCCTGTGGACAACAGTAAAAATATATACGAGAATCCGTTGATATCAAATGGGAAAACTAAACTGCCGACTGTGGGAACGGTTGAGTATGACCAACCGATTAAGATGCATGGGCTACCGACTACGAATCTGTATCTGCAGCCTACGAATATGCAGTTGGAACATCATGGCGAATATTTAAATACTGATTCGCCTACGGGTTCCGAGAATGTAAACCCAGTACATCATCCTCTCGTTTCGAAACTACGTCCTGCAATTTACAACAGTCAATATGGTCCTGATGGTACAAAGATGAAGCCAACTGTGGAGTATAAAAGACCAAACTTAGATGCAAATGTAAGGCCAACAAGCTCTGGCAGTGACGATGCTCATGGGAATATCAAACTGAAACCATTCGAAGATAAGCAAAAAATGTCTACTCCAGATAAAAACATACAATCCGTTGGAAGTAATGATGATAGTCCCGACAACTATAATTTCACACCTGGCGGCCAATATATATCGTCAGATTTGAAATACACTCACCAACCACACAGTATGAACAATTATGATGAAGCTACCAATAAAATTCCATTCCCACCAGGTGGTGGAATCAATCAAGCGGGTGCTGGGATGAATGACGAACCAAAGTCAGGTGAAATGCATTGGCCATCAATGACAAATCCGTTGACACGTCCTACCGCTGTGAACTCGGGAGGCTCCGAGAAATATTCACACGCTAATATACCAGACAACACTGAGGATATGACATTAGCACCCGATAACAAGAATCCATATTCATCTTCATCTGTGAAACAACATCCCACTGGCCAAAGTATGATTTCACCCAATGAAAAATACAGTGGGCTAATTTCGGAAGGAACGCACGGAGAACTAGGAGCTGATGGCAACAGTAATATAAAACCTGAGAATGTGCAATCCAGGCCGGAAGATATGTTCGGAAAACCATTTTCGGGCAAGGAAGAGAAGTACGAGTCTTATACTGATAGAAATACAATACCTGGGGCGGCTGGATTGGGTTCCAATGAAGCACATGAGAAGCAAACAGGAAGTTCAATGATGAATTCTGGTGTAACAGCGCAGCATGATGGAAACTACCAATCCCAGGATTCTCATATCAATTCAGGTGAAATGAAATCGCCACATATGTGGAACTATACCTCATCGGATTCAGGAATGGGTTATGACGCAACTAAACTTATTCATGGTGGAACATATACAAATCAAGATTTGTTAACAAGTTCTGGAGACATGACGCTCCAAAATAGTGGAAAACACAAGTTATCGCAGTCTGGGTCCAGTTTTAACGATACAAAACTACATTATGATGGAAAACATGTGATTCAGGATTCTATGATGAACTCTGGATACTCGAACTCCCAACATGTAGGGGAGCAAACATCATCAAATACTGGAATGAGTTCAAATGATATGAAACTCAATCATGATGGCAAACAAGCCTCTCAGGATTCGTATATGACTTCTGGAGACTCGAATTTGCAACATGTAGGAAAACACACGTTATCAAATTCTGGGATGAGTTCAGATGATATGAAATTCAACTATGATGGGAAACAAGTGACTCAGGATTCGTTCATGCATTCTAGTGACACAAATGCACAAAATCTTGCGAAGTACCCATTATCGAATTTAGGAACAAGCTCTGGCGACCTGAAAGTTGGACATGATGGAACAAATTCCATTCAAGATTCGTTGATAAACTCTGGAGACATGAAGTTGCAACATATAGGAGATCAAACGCTATCAGATTTAGGGATGAGTTCTGATAATGTAAAATTACATAATGATGAACAACATATAACTCAGGATTCGTCAATGAATTTTGGAGACACGACTTTGCAGCATGTAGGAAAGTACACGTTATCAGATTCAGGAATGAGTTCAGATGATATGAAACTCAATTATGATGGAAAACAAGTGAC
>JABMBR010008140.1:0-39473 GCA_018881525.1 Meteorus sp. PSUC_FEM 10030008 | reverse complement strand
TTCAGGAATGAGTTCAGATGATATGAAACTCAATTATGATGGAAAACAAGTGACTCAAGAATCGTATTTGAATTCTGGAGACACGACTTTGCAACATGTAGGAAAGTACACGTTATCAGATTCAGGAATGAGTTCAGATGATATGAAAGTCAATCATGATGGGAAACAAGTGACTCAGGATTCAATGATGAACTCTGGATACTCGAACTTGCAACATGTAGAGAAGCAAACATCATCAAATACTGGAATGAGTTCGAATGATATGAAACTCAATCATGATGGCAAACAAGTGACTCAGGATTCAATGATGAACTCTGGATACTCGAACTCGCAACATGTAGAGAAGCAAACATCATCAAATACTGGAATGAGTTCGAATGATATGAAACTCAATCATGATGGCAAACAAGCCTCTCAGGATTCGCATATGAATTCTGGAGACATGAATTCACAACATGTAGGGAAAAACTCGTTATTAGATTCCGTCATGAGTTCAGATGATATGAAACTCAATTATGATGGAAAACAAGCGATTCAGGATTCGCATATGAATTCTGAAGACACAAATTCGCAGCATATAGGGAAGCATGCATTGTTGGATGCAGGAATGAGTTCTGGAAAAATAAAATCTGGTCACGATGAAAAATATACGACCGGAGGTTCACCGATGGAAACTGATCATTTGAAACTCCAACATCATGAAAAGTATTTCATTCCAGATTCACCAATGAATTCAGTAAATATGGGCGCACCACAGGGTGGGATCAATGCATCACCAAACTTAGACGAAAAAACTGGAGGTGTACATTTTAAAAATGATGAAAAACTCAAACTCGTCGGTACTGACGCTTCTAAATTGAAACCCCACGGAAAGAAAATAACCAAAGGTGACACGCATTATAATGTTGTTTTCAAGGACAGCGCCCATACTGTTAATGACCACAGGAATTCGAAACAGAAAGTGAAATCCACCTCACAGAATTCAAGTCTCGAAAACATGCCATTGAAGCACCCTGAAATCCATGAAAGTCTCAATTCCGAAAACTTGAAGTACCATGAGAATTATTCATATTCAAATTGGGAGTCGCAAAGCGACGATATCTTGGAAACTATCTTTGATATCGCACCAATACCGAAAATCGTTTATGGCTACGATGACCTGAAAAATTCTTATATTTTTGATGGCCTGAATCAGCAAATATTACATTCAAACATCACCAATCCTAAAAGTTTTTGGGACACATATTACTCTCCCAAACCTATTCATATCAAAATCCTCACCATACACCTGAAATTATCCCGTAAAATCAAAACGTGTATAAATAAGTGTAGGCATTGTTACGAAAATTGTAAGAATCCGTGTCCGTGCAATCGTTCTAATCATGTATCCCCCGATTAACCATCATAAATAAAAAAGTTTTAGCATCATATCTACGTTTAAATTTTACCTGCAGACGAGGCGTGGCGATAGTTCTCAAGGATCACGACGCACCGTACACACCGATAGATTCACTGACGCACACCAACGAACAGGTATGTCAATTTCACAAACAGGAAATTTTCGTATTCATGGATATCAAACTTACATTTGAGATGATTCAGCACTTGATAATGGTCGACGTGGAATGGATCCTCCGAATGATCTTCACGCATCCTCTAATGTATCTCGACGTGACATGGAACGTTTGGCGGAACTTGTGGCAACAAAAACTGTCAAAACATTACCAGTTGATATGCAGGGTGCTAAGTGGGCATATGATGTTGCATATAATATTGCTTTCGATAAATTGAAAAGCTACCAACATAGTAGTGGCGTATCAGGAACATCATCAAATTCTCAAGGTGACTGTTGCTGTGATGACGCCTCCAATGATTTCCTCAATATAGGACAAATGGGAGAAGGTAGACGTAGCAGTAGTGATAAACATTCCAAAACTATAAACGAAGGCTCGGAACTCATTGTGAGAGTAGAGAAAGAAAGAAATTGTCGTTGCATACCAATCGATGAACGATCCAAACGTGACGATTATGTTCCATTACCGGGTATTGGATGGTTGAAGTTTAATCAAATGCGTGGGAATTTCAACTTTGCACGCAAAACATGTATGGAAGAAGGTGCAGAATTAGCTTTTGTTATGAGCAAGAATGAAGCGGTGGTGAGTAAATTTGAGAAAAATCTCAATGATCCTCCCATGATTTTCGGTTTCTCAATTGTTAAGAGAATTATGTTCGCCAACTGCGCTGGTTCCACCGATCCGTGATATTTTTCGTTTATCACTTAAACTACTTTTCCTTCATCCGTTTCTCTTATCTTTCAGTGGGTTGCCAAGAAATCTCAGGAATCTCAAGCTATTATGACATGGATCGGGGTTCATGATTATTTTGAAGAACTGAAGTTCGAATCATTACGTGGCGTATCCATCAATACCGGTTTCACGGATTGGGAACCTGGATATCCGTTCCCAGACATGACCCAAAACTGCGGTGCTATAAACTCTAGGAATGGTCATCCAACCCTTCTCCACATTCCGTGTGATGCTCCGTTACCATTTGTCTGTAAAATACCGTTGGAAAATCCATGCCATACGATTTGTGATGAATGAACACATTTATAGAGGATATTCGATACATATCCAAGAAACTGTTGGGGAACTTTCAAACAATACGAAGCAATGAATGTACGAATAATAAAAAGTTTAATCCTCTGGTATATTTACATATTTCGTATTTTATCTCTGCTGCATACATCTGTGAGCGATATAAAGTAGATAGGGGGGAAGAAAGAGTCAGAAACACATGGGCTGAAGATGCAAAAAAAACAGGTATAGCCTGCGAGAGCCCCGTCGACCACAACGTTTCGATTGTTGGAATAGTGAGACCTTGGGTCCCCTGTAATACAAATATTCTATTTTTGTGTTGCTCGTTTTCTTTGTGTTGTATGTATGTGCCAGGCGAGGGATAAAATACACTATATATATTTTTGTCCGGGACTAAAACTGGATACTACTGGAGGAGCCCTCAGTTCCCATCAGATATTCATCCGCTTAAGATTGCTACTAAATTTTTCCTGACATTTCGTCAGTGCATTATATAGTGCGGAGAACTCCGAATAAATTTTAGAAGAATGTTTTTTCTATTTCTTCTTCATCTATTGTTATCAACAGTGATTGCATTACCATCTGGTCCCACTACGGATAGTGACAACCCAATAGTTTCTTCTTCATTTGAAGAGTCTCGTGTAACGCCTATACCATCATCAGTATCACCACCATGTCGTGAGCATTATGGTGTACCACAATTGATTTTCCCGACTTGTACAAGTGCCAATGGTCCAAGTGGGTTGCGTAATATTGTGTTCCACGGCATCGCTTGCACATGTGATCTCAATAGCCATGATGTTAGGAAGAGGGATGATTATCAATATACAGAAGGGATTGGAATTCATAAATTCCATACGAGAGGTTCAACATTTAATAATGCAAGGAAAATTTGTAATGAGGAAGGTGCTCATCTTGCCATAATTGAAAGCGCTGCAGAGGAACGTGTGAGTATACACATACAATAGCTATGGTGAATATGCATGCGAAATTTTTCTTCTTCTCGTTGTGTCACTCTCATCCATGTGAGTCTGATAATTTGAGAGTTCGGAATTGGGTCGCGAATTTTCTACTCCTATCATATTCATCACTGGCTATTTCCTATGGCGATCATAGATATGCATATATTTATTTTCGTCCTCATATTCAGGTACTCTTGGAATTATTCAAACATTTTGGTGGAAACGTGAGGAATGTGACGAACAATGAGCAAGCTTTTATTGGAATTCACGATTTATTCTCTGAAGGTGACTGGGTGACAATCCTCGGTGATTCTATTCACAAAAATGGTTACACAAAATGGAGCGATAGGTGGGGAGTACAACCGGACAACGGTGGTGGCGTACAAAATTGTGGCACTTTATTGAAGCAAGGCGGAATGGACGATGTCAGTTGTAATGCTCAGTTTGCGTTCTTTTGCGAGATCCCTGTAATTCGAATTGCCCATTAAAACTTTTTATATTTAGATAGTTGGTGCAATCACGATACAATTTTCATTCTCTTTACTTTTTGTGGCATAATAGCTGGAGAATTCCGCGTGTATTTTTCAACCAAACTTCAATTTATCTTCTCTTCATGAACCAATTTTTCATACAACTTCTTGGAAAACTGCTGCAAATGACATTCATTATCGCCAAATTCATATTTTTCTACATATTCCATCGATATTTTTTCCATTCATCGAATAAATGACAGAATCAGTCGCTCAAATTTTCCCGAAGTAAAATCTCCGGTTTGTTTCTCCTCAGTATTTTTTGTATTTATGAATTTCACTTCTTCTCTCTCAACCTCCAGATGTCTGAATGATATATACTCAAAATTGTGATGTATGAAATATTTACATGTATTGTGTACAACGACCGAGATCCATGTAAATTTCAATAACCAGGTCGTACAATTTCAATACATCAGTATTCATCTGGGTTATCCTCTGCGGCAGCTACTGTCAATACGGTTCGTAATATTTGCCGAGGCCCCACAGTAATATTACTCGAAAGCTTCGAATCCTACAAAATTCTGGGAACTCGAACGATCGTGAATAGCTTAACCAAACGTTATCAAGTATTTTCTCTTTTGCTTCATTCAATGCGAGTCACCTTTCGTATCATTTTCTCTCTCATTTTATCTTCGTCTATCATTTTCACTACAAATCTATAGCTTTTGTGTATATCAGTTCTGATACTAATATTTGCCATGCAATATCGCTTTGTGATATTTGTCGAGCTAGTTGCGATATCGATACATACAACTGTTTGCATCGCAATCTGTTATATATACACCCATTGAATTTGCACAACTTCGACAGATTTTAGTTTTCCTTTATATCAAACTGCCACTAGTGGCAAATATGAATCAATATCTCTTGCGCATATACAGGAATTCCATTAGCTGGCCATTATTGATTCTAAACTATTCAAACACTATATGAATACATTATAACTAGTTATATAATATAACGTATGAATATATAACCATTAATGTCGAAATAATAATTTTCATATGATTATCAATATTGTGTTCGTTATAATGGCAATACGATTGCGCACCCATATTCGAGGCATCAAATCCAAATTAATTACGTGATCTAGAATCGCGGAAACATCAATGACATTACTTATCCATGATTATCCATTATCATAGAATAAATAACCCACAGAGATACTTCAACTACCGACGAACTTTATGAAATTGTAGGAATTTCTTGAATCGCCAAAATTTTTATATCAAGCGAGATCCCATTTCAGCAGCTATCTTGGCATTTTTCTTTGTCTCCAATCAACTCTCATTAACCGATATGAAGGACAAAAAATGCTGACTGATCAAATATCAAATGGAATCATTGAGCTTAACTATTCCACTAATTCGTTACGAGTGAGACCGAACGAAGCTGAAGGAACAGTACATGAAGGATAGGTATTGACGGGATACGGACATGGAATAATTCGCAAATGTGTAATTTAGTGTTGGGTTATGCAATTTATATGTGTAAAGAATGAACACACATATATATAAATTTGTACAGTGTCATAGTGACGTGCTTGCCGTCACGTGGATCCATTTACGAGCCACAGTGGGTAGCCACCGGCCGCGAGGTCCCGGCAAAACACCGACAGCTCCCCCGGATGGTGTAAGGTATTGTCGATTTATGCTGCTGGCAGACCAACACAGCACAATCATTCTCTTTGTTTCCCTTATTCTCGCTACTTTTTGTATATCCATAGCGAATTACATTCATGTATGAATATACAATCACACTGTCATGCACACTACCGCGACTTCAGCTTTAATGCTAGTTAATTAACATACACATTAAATATGTATAGTCGTTGTTCAAATTCATTTTTAATGCCGTACGGCACGCACGTTCATTAATTTAATAAATATGACAAACTGAGAATGAGTTAGTTGATAGCTGTGGAATGAAAAAAAAAAAAATTTTAATTATCATATATACTTTAGAATTTTCTATGAAAACCTTTGTGCTTTATGTATGGATTAATGAAGAAATAATTGGATACTTTGGGAAAATTTTGAGATAAGATTAATGTTTGTGCTCTGATTAAATAACTGGGGGATCCAATTTTGTTAATGGTACACTTGGTAGTCATTTTTCGTTTCCAATCGCGTTGTTTAAATCAAGTTGCTCATTTAGTACTCGAATTGTGAATCGTTCCTATAAACTAGTTGCTATTGTGGGATTAATTAACATGCTTCTTCCTATCGAGTATTTGGTGAATTCGTTCGTTCTTGCAATCACAAGACAAAAGATAAAAAA
Source organism: Meteorus sp. PSUC_FEM 10030008 (assembly GCA_018881525.1). Lineage (NCBI taxonomy): Eukaryota > Metazoa > Arthropoda > Insecta > Hymenoptera > Braconidae > Meteorus > Meteorus sp. PSUC_FEM 10030008. The sequence continues at coordinate 33,101 of JABMBR010008140.1, read as the reverse complement.
TACACATCCAAACTCTCGATACCGTGGTCATATACAATTTTCTGCCATCGGATTTATTTATTGTAGATTTTGATGTGCAGTAAAACGAGATTTCCCGAGATTTGTTCGGGGTAAATCTCTGTGGATCAACTCACCCTGTATAAAATATTCTTCTCGCCTTTCTAAACTCATTCGCTCATCGAATTGCCATGTGTGCGGTGATAAAACCGTTGGTGATATTACGTATTGCATTACGTATACCATTGCGGTAAAATTTATCCGATATGTGGGTGAATAAGATGGGCAAGTTGTTTGTGAGAGTAGATGAAACGAGTGTTTGGATGTTGTAAACTATCGGCGCCACAAGTGTCCACTTGAATTGTAAGGAGAGATTGAGAATAAAACTGAGAAAAGTAGAAAAATGAATGAGACAGAGAAGTGAGAACGCGCTCCCACCAATAATATCGCTGTGCGATATCTCCAGGGTTTCACTCCAATACACATACTTGGAGTGTGATTGTTGGAAAAATCGTGTGATTGGTCGAGTGAGAGTGAAGTAAACAGACACAAATACAGAAATGGAAATGAATTGTCATAGAGTATTGCTGAGAGTGAATGAAAAATGTTTGAATAAAATGCATCATGGCGGAGAGAATACAAAAGTAACATATTTATAAGTGGATGGAGTGGGACGATGGTTGTGAACGCACGTTCGTTTCACATACAGTTAGAATAATAACAGTATGTTCAGTACATACACATGGCGTAGTGGCGTTTATATTTTTATGCAAGGTTGGAGTTGGTGTGTGGTTGAATGAGAGGATGAGATGTGTGGTTGAATGTAACGTATTTTAATCGGCCCCTTTGGCCACAGTTCTCCAGTCGCAGCTATGTAATAGCATCGTTGCTAAAACTCGCATCCTATGTATACGCGTGTAAAATAAAATGACCGTTCCCGTGGGCGTCCCTTCACCCCTTCTGCCACATCCATATTGTACGTATATTCCAATCCCCTGCGTTATTTGAAATTTACATTTTAAATTACTCGACACTGCTGTGGCTATCAATTTCTCCGCGTGCTGCAGTCTCACTGGACGCGTTTCAAACATCCCGCATAGAAATAAAGGAATAGGGGAAAATAATAATATTAATGATGATAATAAAGAAAATTAATAATCAAGAATAAAAAAAATGTGTGAGAAACGTTGAATAGTTGTGGTTAGTGATTTTTCATGAATTTTAGTGATTAATTGAATTTTAATTGACGAATGTATCGAAAATTCGATATAAATTGTGACTATTGCACTCCGGGTGAGTGTCGAGAGAGAAAATTATTCGGTAAATTTCTAGATTGATATTTATGTTGATATTCAGTGGAAAGCCCTGACTGTGTATCATTCCACGAGTGGAGGGATGCATAGAAAATATCAATAAAACACCGTTTCATTTCAATAGGAGAGGAATTTCCTTGTTTTATCATAATTCGTCTCGAGGGTTCAATCAAAAATGCAATCTACAAAAGATAATTGTATTGAAGCTCTGTTGATTGATTGTTGTATATATCTATATATCTATACATCTGTACGGTGATATTATTTACATATAGAGATGGAATAAAACCGACGAGGCAATTATGCAGGTTAATTTCAACGTGCCATGTTTAATTGGCATGGTATTCAAATTAGCTGTCGAGAGAGGTACTGTGTGTCTATACACAAATACAGACACAGTCAGAGAACATTTCCTAGAGTCATGTTTGCATACAGGACATACATAGGTTTCTAATGATCATCGATCTGCGATTAGTGAACGATTTTGAATTTATTCATATTTTTTCATGGGCTCCTGTTCCGCTTTGAATGAGTCGTATATGATTGTTGGAACGTTTTTGTTGGGTTGTTTCAATGAGCTCTCAATATTGGAAATGGAAATTGTGATATGAAGTACCCGAAGTGGCAGCAGTAATATTGGCTTCGCTTTTTTACTGAATTTCATGAAGTTTTTGAATAAAATAAACATGAAATGTCGTTATGTTGATTATACGTTGTGAAATATTTATTTTGAGTAGTATTTTTCTGTTATATATGATGAATTATTCATCAAGTTTTCAATATAATCTGAATTATCCCGACCATGCTTTTCAGATTCTATTGCAACTATTTTTCCAACCCCTCACATAAACACACTCACATCCTCATAGCCATGGATATTTGTTCGCCACACGGAAAGAGAATTCTACGATTTCTTTCAATTCTCGTATTTATATTCGGGATTGTATTCTATGTACGAACGTGGAACCGCTAACCCCAACTTTATCCTCGTACCATATGTCACAATGAACAATTGAAATCCAGAACAGAAAATAACAAAAATGAAACATTACTACGTGAAAAAATTCTGATAATTTCAGGTGTAATATTTTTACTAGAAACAACTGCAACATTCGAAGAACTAATTCATTATAATGACGAAAAAAGCAGCCTCTCTATGATAAAATAGTTTTATGATTTATTAAGTAATCTTGTCATCATGAGTTCGAGACTCGTTTATTCAATTTCCACACCATTAGTCGGGATAGTGGAGTGTATGGAGTACCTGAAAATATTCTTATCTTAGGGAGAGCTGGTGCGCGCGAGATGAACTATGAAGAATAAAAATTGCGGCCACGGAGGCCCGATATTCTCATCTATAGTTCCACTGTTGGCTTCGTATGCAAATTTTCTGAGCCAGTTGGATTTTCTTTCCCAGTCTTTCTTTTCTCTTGTTTTCCCCACTCAGTCTCATTCTTACTTTCTCTCTCTCTCATAATTTTTACATGCTCCTTCGTCCCTTATCTTTTTCCTACTGATGTCCTTTCTGCTCAATCTCATGAAGCCAAAAGCATGAAACAGAGAAGAAGAAAGACGGGGATTAAGTTGGAAAGAGGAAATTGACGTCCATGGACTCTTTTCCACTGTCGTCATTTTGCCAAAATGGAATTTCACTAATTTTCCATGCAGTTGAACCGTCCCTGCCTATTACACTCGTCTGTTCAAAATCGTTGGTATATGCGGGCAAAGAGGGTGAACAAATTTGTTCCGCGCGTGTAAGAGAAAATGGAAGGACGCAGAAAAACAGTTACTTCATACATAAATATATAAACGTTATTGCTCTTCAGTTCTAATATCGTCTTTATTTTCATCGACTTTTTTCAGCATAAATTTCCAACATTGCTCGCGGTGTATCTTTGGTATTTTTTTTTATCCACATAATGGATACTTCTGTATAGTTATTATGAGGTAATTGAAACCAACGAGGGGGATGTGTATAAGTTATATGATAACGAAGAAGGGAAGTAGAATAGTTTGGGTATAGCACGATAATCCTCGCAAAATGAAAATATAAACGAGTTTCATTCACAATGAAAACTTCAACTCTACTTTTTTGTTCGTCTTCTCCCTCCCAAGTTGGGAATATTATTGATAAATTAATTAAAGCAGTTCTTTCACCTTATACATTCATGGTAAATAATTCTGCAATTACAACTGATGATCATCGATATCAGAGATGAATAATATTCCCTGCATGATATTCCTACATTTTCGATTGACTCAATACAGAATTGCATGACGAACCAGAGACAGAGATGGAACAGGAATCAATCGCTGAAAACGAATCAGACCAATCCCAAGTGGATGATAGAAAGTTCAAGCTGATAAATCATAAAAGTTTTTTCACAACCCAAAATAATTTTCGTTTTGACGTTTATTTCCCTCAACCATTAAGATAAAGTAAATGAAAATGAATGAGATGATGAAGGGTCATAAGATATCTGAGAATCCGAGTCTCATGTATTTTGTGTGTTATGTGCACGTGTTGGAATAAATACGTGTTTCAAGGTAATATAATGCCATAGCGTTGTTATGAACAAAAATAACAAGTCAGTGGGCGGCAACGTGCTCCTGTCATCATATGAATATATATATGTATGAAAGGGAACTCTTGAAAATATACAACGGGTAGATTACCACTCCATGAAGTTTTTTCTCGCATTATTCTCCCCTAAATCCTCCATAACTTGATGTCTTGACAGAGAAATAAAATTTCATCATGGAGTAATATCATTATTTAATAAATTGTTCGTCTAGCATTTACTCTGTACAATTTTTCATTCTTCTTTCCTTTTTCAATCTCAGTGAATATTTCTCGACTAGGGTGCTTGAATATGTAGCTTCAGATTTTCCAATTTTTTTAACGATTCGCTTGAGTTTTCTAGTGTTCTTATTGCAAAAAAAATTATAGTATATAAAAAGTAGGGGGAAAAAACATTTTCGATTGTTTCGATCCAGTACATAGAGTTTGCTCTTGAATATTTATGAACCGTATTGAGACTTTCTGCTTAAAATTCTGTTTTCTATAGGTGATACCGTGCAATATATATATATGAAAGAGAATATCAATTGTGTACATTCATATTGTCCCCTATTGTGCCACTAATTTGTTTTTCATCGTTTAACAATAACGGGTCTTCCTTTGATTATTCTATTTCAGTGGTGTGTTGCGCTAATTTCATTTCTCCTCACCCTCGTCATTCGACTCCTTCACACTCTTTTACGACCCCGAATTTCACTTCTTCTCCTCTTTCCATTTTAACACGTTTCTCGCATCGTCCACTCTGTGGTGCTGTTGACGTCAACTGATTCGCTAGCAGTAGAGCAACAGGGAAAGAAGAAAAATGGGAATGGAGTTTGAAAATATAAGAGTGGTGAAAGAGTGGAATGGAATCGAGAGTGCGAAAGGATGAAAAAATAGAGCCGCCAGCTGCGAAGATCAGTGTGGGATGTGAAATAAAATTGAAACATAAATTCAGGCGGCTAATACGCCTGTCAGTTACGCGACGCAACGTCGACGTGGCCGTTTATACATATTTTAACGAGAAATGAGACTGTGAAATTTACATCATTTTACCGCTCACAAAATATTCTTAGAACTCTTTATATTTATCCATAAAAAATTCTCGTTTGTTATTGCATCTATAAAAATGTCAATTCATCTCATTATTTTTCACGCATATGACATTCAGTGTTGTCTGTTGCAATTCACTCCTCTCCTCTATTTCGTTCATTTTACTATTCATCCAATCATTTTTTCGAAAAAGAAAAAAATTGGGGACATATACAATTGAAAAAAAGTATGAAAACTAATTACTGTAGTCGTATATTTTTGTAACAAAAATTCTGCTCATATACATGGATACTGCTATATTTCGTTCTTCTCTACAACCCCTCCTACTATACTCCTTCTATTCGTCCGATGGTCGTTTGCTCCACGAAGTAAATTAAAAGACAGCTGACATTGCCCTAGCTCCTGTTCCCCGCAGTCGCTTCACCCTCCCTTTCCTTAGAAGAACATTTTGTGTCACAAACGATTAACTTTAATTGACCCATGGACGACGGAGCTTGGGAAGTTTTCTCGCAACGAGTTAATGCGGTTTCACTGTCACGCCAACGCCTTTCATATCCCTCAAGTTGCACTCGTATTTTATTTCTCTTTTTTGTTTTTTCTTTCTCTTCATTTCCAGGTTGCCATGTATATACATATATTTATTTTTCATTTTACTTTTTATTTATTATCATTCTTCATGCCACAGTCACTAATGTTCTTTCATGTCGTAATATCGCGTTGTGCGATTGTTCTGCTGGAATAAATTCAAGAATGAAGCTGGAGAATTCCTCACGACTCAGTAATAAAAATCATAATAATGTCACTCGGAAAATTTCATAATTTTAATTCAATTATGGATTTGGTTATAGCGGTAACCTGTTGAAATATTCAACTCTACTAATACAGAAAATAAAATCCTGAGGAGTCGTAAATGTACGCCAAATATTCCGGGTTATTGCTCTCATGTCCTATCTCCTATCAAAGTTATTATATATTAATGAAAATTACAAAACTTCACAATGTTCAAAACTTGTCATGAGCACCGGAATTGATTACACAAATGGAATGGAGAGCGTATTATAATGGTAAATGAGATAGGGAGAGATAGGCTGTACTGAATATTTAATAAACTGCACAATGTGGGTATTGTACATTCAAATCTTGATGGTTGGAATAATTTGAAACGTATCCAATCAAATGGCAAGAGCTTGATGGTATCCACATTCGTTTGTACTAAGTGATGGACTATTAAAAACTTTGTTTTCATTTGTTTCACACTGTCACTTTTCATGCAGTGATCAATTCACATAAACTTGTCATATCAATGATAATAATAATAATCAGCATAATTATCAATTACTTGTTCTAATGATATTGAATGAATGATAGACATGTGTTTGGTATAATTTCAATACACGTACCTTGAGGTGCCCAGCAGATGAATACGAGATCCAGAAAATTAGCAGTAACGAAGCATGAAACATAGAAATTTGTGGTTTCGGCGTCATCTGTAACAAATAAATAAAAAATGTGCCATTTATTAAATTATAAATGAAAATTCATTAGAAATTCACCTGCTCAATATTATTAGCAAGGAGAGTGAAAAGAGAAGCTCAGAAATGTGGGTGAAAGTGAGAGCGACGGGAAGACGATAGGACTATGAGGATCTTAAGAGTTTAGGAGAGTTCTCATGATGTCATTGTATGAAAATATAGGGTGTAATAGTGAGCGAGTGAGGAAGGGCTATAGCAACCCTCAAGCTTCTTATCTTGCGACCATAAGTCGCGGAGCCGCCATTGCTATGTACATATACATATATAGATACGTTTGAACTAGGTTTGCGCGTAAGCTCATGGTGAAAGACACGATAAATTGGATATACCGTCGTGTATTATCCTTATAACCATTGTGACGATGTCAAAATGGGTGTCGAGACAGGAGATAAGTCCTATTATTACAACAACAAACTATATTATACTTGAAAATTGAAGCCGCTTTTGACAAACAATTAAGCAATTTTGAGATATTCCATCATCTGCTTATTTGAACTTGGCATCTTGAGATAATTCTTTTTCCCAATTTATTACAATATTATATGACAAAATCTGTTGTTTTCGACCTTATCTATAACGTCTTAACAGGAATACGTCACATCTCCAGTCACCCTGTGATCAAAGTTTCTCATTGAAAGTTGGAGTTAGGTTATGAGTTAATAATTCCGAATTAATTTTTTTCCATCGGTATCCATTTCTCTCATTACTCTAATTCCTCTGGAATAATAGAATATGTTAAACTCGATTCTCAATGTCGTATTCGATGTGGTGTCATTTTTCATAAATTTCATATCCATCAGTTTATGGTATAACTTCCACAAATTCAATTAAAATATTCCTATTTTCGTTGGCATATCGTATTTATTCAGTGAAGCCATTAATTAATTACTCCTAACGAATCATAAAAAAAGTATATAACCTCTGCGTTGATCCAACGAACTTTTTGATAAATTGTAATTAGCTGAGTATATTTTGTTGTACAATTAACGTCCATATTTGTATTTAAAATTATAATGGACCCATTCGGTGGAATACTCTATTTCGTAGTATGTGTTATATATCTTTTCCAAACTTGGTTGATAGCAAAATCAAATAGGAATAAAATTGCTGCGGTAAAAGTCTCAATCATGGGATGAGAACATGAATGTTTGATGGTTCGCACATATAATGTTTGTAATTTTGAATGTAAACCAAATGTACAGTAGCACCATTGATATATATTATGTGACTGGCGTGTGTGTCTGTGTGTGCGGTTCTTTCTTCCCTTCCTTCCTATAACCATTGTATTCAACATACATATCCCGAATGACTTTCCAACAAAAGCATTCACTCTCATGAGATTGCAATAATTGAAAACCAATTTCACTGTAGACCCACCGGGGTTTATTGTACGCGGCAGAAAAGCAGTAGCTGAATATTGAGGTGGTTCTGAAATAGATACAAATGCATCAGGAGGAAACGTGAGATGCGCCCATGAGGATGAATTTAATTACAATGACATCGTAACGTTGGCGTATCAGTGAGACCATGCAGGTAATTTAAAGTTATTTCTATATATATGTGTATATATATATGATCATCTACGATACAGCATTTGGGTATTTGTGTATGTTCTCTTGGAATTATGTGATATTGCAACGTGAAATGGCCGCACAAATGGGCACGACACCATAACTGCAAGACAACAGAGAGCAAGAAAATGCACATTATATCTATAGAGAATGGAAATGGCGTGCAGGTATGAGGGGCAATGAGTAAAAGCGGGTGGGAGGACGAGAATTTCGCGTTGTTACCTGAGCTTGCAAGCTATATCTATATACAAGTGGAGATGCAAGGAGGTCATAAATTTCTGACGGTATCGTTGTAATCTTTGTGGGCCAGCCGCAACGGTGGCGCTCGTGATGATACTTTATATTGCGCGCAAGCTAACTCATAAAAATGACAATTTTTTTCTTTTATCTACATTTGAGTACAGATAAGGGTGTATGAAAATAAGATATCGAATTTTATGAATTGTTTCGAGTATGGAAAATTATTTTTTAAATTAATTGATGGAGTGGTGTGATGAAAAGTTTTTTTTGGATGGATATAATTTTATTCTGGGGATATTAGAGAGTGTGATGTCATTTTTTACGTTATTAAATAATGAACAGGGGTGGGATTTTTATTTGAGCAACGCTCAATTCAGTTTCTTGTTTGTGTATGGTGGAAAAATATTTCTCGGTTGAATGATTATATACTACTGTCTCAGAAATAAGAGTAATGGCCGTTCGGAAATCATCGGGTAAGTTTTATGACTTTTATTTCGAGATGTACGAGCGCGAGTTTGCCGCACCAATGGCCCGACTTTGGATCTGTTATAGATGGATAAATGGTGGGGAAAAATGGCGACGAGAAAAAGTCAGTAGAGCAGGAAAAGAGTTTGGGGGAGATTCTTTTTATATGAGTGGATATGTATATACAGGAAGTTCGTGTATGCGGGAATAAGGAAGTGGTGCTTTGACCTGAACGATGGAATTTCGATTGAAGGGAAAAAATTATGATTACATTCAATAAAGAGTTTATTAACTGAAAAATTTGACAACAGATTCATTGCCGAATGGGAACGATGCGCTGGTTCTTCTTCTCATGAAGTAAAACCAAATAATTTTAGCAACAGAATATCTCAATGGCAAATCACAATATTTAGCAAACTCTGCAGAGAATATCAAAACAATTTTCCGTTTGTGGTTAACACTTTGAAATCTGGAATAACCATGTACATTTTCCAGAATTTCATGCTGCTATTATTTATCCTACTCACAATAAACTCCGTTTCCACTTCGACAAATAAACAAAAGTTGTGCTCATAAAATACAGATTCTTCTTGGTTAAACTTAGTGTAACTCATAACGGCCTAATTATTAATTATGAGGACGAATTGGATATATTCAAGTATTGTTCATAGATATCTATATCTATAATACATAATAAGCCAACACATTTCGTAATAAGGATATGAGGAAGTTGTGGGAATATTCTACTGCATCGGTTTAGTGGTGAACACGCGCGGTCTACCCCAACCTACTGGGTCATTTGTACAGCGCGAGAAGTGTACGGCTTGCCTCAGAATAGAAATTCCCACGTGAAATGTTTGGTCTTTGTTCGAGTAACAATGCAGAGAGATCCAACAAACATTCGCGTTTCTCGAAGCATCCACATCCTCAATTACCCTTATCCTCATTCTCATTTTCTTCATTCAACAAGGAAAAATGGAGGATTTGAGACGATTTAAACACGGATTAAATAACAATGTGTAGTATCATTTTTATTATTGGTGATATAATTATGGTCAATCAATCAATGAGTGATTTTTCTCCGTACCGTTTTATAACTTGTACTGTATTCTATGAGATTAGCAGAAAGTTAGAGAGCACAATGAACTAATGATATAACCTTCCATACTCATTACTCGTCACGTCAACATGCTGGGAGCCATTGATTTTAAATTGCACCGGATAATTAATTTGTCTAATTTAGTAGACGTTTTTGATGTATTTAAACTGGAGCTTTTTCATGCGAGGGTAAATTGGTTTGATATTTTTGTCCACCGGCAATTATCGTTATTCAATAACTGGGGCTGTCTTCTATGATTGAGTTAATTATTATGTGATGTGATGATGAAGAACGAACAGATATTCAATCACTCATCAGAGATCAACAGTTAACAAGTGACTCTCAATTTTACATGTGACCACCCATTTGTCCTCACTTTCTTCAATAGGATATAATCTAAAATATATAAAATTATATGTGAAGACAATGAAATAGAGTGAGGACATATATACGAAATCGGTATCGAATAGATTGTGACAATGAATAAGAATTGAAATTCACAAGAAATATTATTTTAAGAATTTTCGTTGTGTCGAATCTAATCTTCACATGGAATCGTTTAGTTAGGAAAATATATGGGCAAGTGAGACCCCGCCGCGACTGATCCGAAGGCAACGATATTATTTCCAGCTTTTACTGACTCATCGAAAAAACGAGAATATAGAGGAAAATATTGAGAAAATAGAAAGGAAGACAAGAAAAAAACCCACCCTCTACATGGAAAGAATATTTTCATTCTTCGAAGCTCAACGTGTGAAGAAAAAAAAACCCAAGGAGAATGGGATGAAGGACGAATATATATAAAATGGTGAAAGGATCAAGGTGTGGGTGAATTGTCGCCCCATCATTTCACTTCACAATATATGTGTTCATTGCACCAAAAGGATTCAGTGCATTCACATGCAAAACAGCTATGGATAGACCAACGATAGAAGGTCCAAGCTAATAAATTACTTCATATATCGACGATGTATCCTCTGATAATAATGAATAGCCATTTTATCATATATTTATAAGGATGAATGAAGTGTTGCTGTGACTGGGTTAGCAAATTAATTTCCAAGTCAATTGAAAGCAAACTAATCCTTCTTTCAAATGAAATTGAAAGTTGTTCAAAAAAAAATTGAACAATGTATGAATTCTGCATGATAAAAATTTTCCATTTCACCAAAGATCTTCATTCACATTTATCCAGTCGCTTCTCAAGCTGTCGACATATTTTCGCACTGGCGCCATCTAATAAGTGAGTGAAGTCACTGGTGTGCTTCACTGATGACATAAAGCAAAGCCATATGTCTGGTGCGAGCGTATACTCTTATCTTCACTGCTGCCTTCACATCATTTCGAACGATATAACCGAGATGGTAAACGCACAAATTCCATCCTCATTCCATCACCGAATACTACGTGAAGATATTCTATAACGGTATTTCACAGTTTCATTTGTCGTAATATGATATTTGCTGCTGCAACAAATATCAGTGAGTGCACAGTTCACACCTGTTACGACATCAATACTTCAATTAATTCAGGAGGATTTCATCCGCATTATTCTTTATTGACATTATTAAATTGAATGACCCAATAATTGATAAATATTAACAAATATAACGCAGTAATAATTGAAATGGTTTTCAGAATTGTGATGATTAATTATCTGATTGATATACTCAAAGCATTGAGTAAAATGGAGTGCTGACAATTTTCAGAGTCGTAATAGAGGAAACTTTTTGACTCTGTATTGTCAATCAAAAACAATTCGATAGGAGTATTTTTGAATATTGAATAATATTAAGTGACATTAATTAATTTCATTGTGTTTAATAAACCATAACCAGATAATCCAAATGATTGGAATTGGAATCCAGTGGAAGTATCATTACGTAAGTCTCAGATTAATAGGGAATTCTCAGTGTTATTGAAGAAATGGTACTAACGAAGCTCTTTGAAATGACATAGTTGGGAAACTCGACACTTATGAGAGTTTAGTTTCCTCTTCACCTATGTACTGTTGAAGATGTCATACAGGAATCATCCATCTACTCAAATTGATGTTGTATATCCCCGAATATGTCAGAAAATCTAACAAACATAAAAGATAAACTAAAATTCACACCAAAAGTGAAATGAAAAGAAAATGACGTGAATGCAACTCAATTACGAAAGCACGAATGAGAATGTGACGAATTAACAAGACATGTGGAAATTCCGTTTGAAATTAGAGTCCTGTACAATCATATACGTAAATGCATAATGGTTAAACAACTCCAACGTGACGATGATTCTGGGCATTAGTGAGAGGAAACAAAATGAAACGACGACAAATGAAAGGGAGAGAGAGTTTGGTAGCGGAGATAGAGTTGGTGGCAAAATTAGAGAACGCTGAGTGCATTTGCATCACGACTAATTCCCCAGCTGTGCTCTATATCCACACATTTTATTTCCCACCCTAAATCAATTATTTCATTCACTTTAATAGAATGACGTCAATACAGGTCAAATCATTTCAGTTTTGGATATTGGATGAAGCATTCGATGATGAAATTCAATAAAATCGTAAAGAGAAAATGAAATTTCCGTATCAAATCATGAATATTGCAAAATGTTTAATTGAATTGATTTTTTTCTGCTTATACATTCAATAAGAATTTATTTGATAGATGCAAGTACATACCCTTGATTGAGTTCAAGCCTTGGTATTTTGCAATCAAATAGATGAGAATATGGTAAAGCTTGTGTGTGTATTTGTGTATGGGTAGATGCTTGCTAGCATTGAGCTTTCGGTGGGATATAGAGTCGTTTGAGGCGCAACGTTCATTTGTGTTGAGAATAGATTGAGGCCTCGGGGAATCGTTTTCCGTGCAATAATTGCTCAGATTCCACCGCGACATTGACGATGTACATTCAGCTCGAACGTATATGGAGACGCTACAAGTTCCACGTTACATGAAATTCTCGCACTCTCACTATGTGTGTATATACGTGCTTAACACAGCCCAAGCATTTACACCATGATGTTTCCAATTGAGTCGAGCAGTATCGTAGTAAATATTATAGTAGAGAATGTGCATGTGTAAAGCTGCAGACTCGAATCGTGTCGATCGCTGAAGCTGCGCAACTGAGCAATTAAGCGTAAGACGAACTCTGTCGAGGTTGGCATTAGACACACAAACCAGAACCGTTTGCACATCTCATTGTTGGATAAATCCATCAAAATTGCAGCGATAATGAATAACTTCGTGGAGTAATTAAACTAAGTTCAATGAAATCTTGTTCAATAAATGCAATGTAGGTTGAGAATTTTCATTGAACTGGTACTTTAGCTAAATAGTTCTCCTACTACGACCATCACACAGAATTTTCACGTTTAGTTCTGGGCGTGAATTATTTTTCTGTTCAATGTAGATTAATTATGTTCAATAAGGGTCTTGAATAGGAGAGCCTCGTTCAAATCGATCGCATCAACTGTCCTGATGAGTTAATTGCCAGATGGGGTCATTCCTAGCATTTTATTAATAAAAAATGTATTTAAAATTCGTGCTAAAGTAGTTCTACCCCTTGAAACATAATTATTGAGTGCTCCGGAGATCAAACATAGTAGAGTCAATAATGGCTATGATAATAGAGATGTGAATTAAGGACATTTGGTGCGATCGAATGGCCTTTAGAGAGTCAGTAGTATACATATACGAAGGTGCAGCCTTAATAACTTAGTGAGCTTGTGGCGATGATGGGAAATGCACTTTGGTCTTTTGTTGTTCATGAACCTTGCACGTATTCAATTCTGAAGAACATTTCTCAAGTGATTCCGATTGCAATTTTATATTATTGACATTCATTACCACAGCAATAATTATTTTTTCCCAAATTCTTTCCAATATTCTCCTCAGTGGATCATCAATATGCAAAATTCGATTGGCAATTGATTGATGTCTGTTGGTGTAAAGGTGCTACCAGTTGTACTAAGACGTATCTGAAGATTGGTGTTCATGCTCAGGATGTAATGAAAATATATACCACAACGATGGATATTAATGGCATTCGGAAATTGCGCTTAAAGTAAAATAGCGACGTCGTAAAAGTAAGCCCGGGGGCACAACCTCTACACCAGAACGATGATGGCGGAGTGAGGATTCGCGCGTGCGCATATACCACATCAGCCACCGGCATTAGAATTTAAATTGAATTTACTTTACGACGTGAGTACATATATACATACATACATATACACATCGAGGTGCGGAAGAATATGTGTTCCATTTCATCACTGTGGTCACTGTGATTCCAAATCCTTCATAGTCTGTGAATCATATAAACTTTTGACCTGATTCTATGCTGATCCATAAAAAAAAAGAAATAAATAAATAAATAAGATATCCACAATACCTTTTTACTCTCATGTTTTATTATCGTCATTAAATTTTTTTTGTTGAATATTTATTTGCAGAGATGAGAGGACTTAACTTTTCCTGGTTTATCAAATACATTTTGAAAATTGTTCGAATATTGTATTACCTTCGTAATAATTAAATTTTCGTCCAAGTAGGGTCATTATTTTTTCCTCAATCGTATTCAACAGAATTCAATCTTGAATCTGCCATTCAATGCAATGGCATTGAATGAATATACATCTCAACGTCTGCCATTGCTGTTTTGTACATAGAATGCAGCATTCTCGAGTCACTGGAAACCGCAGGATTTTTAACTCCCATAGCCGTCCAATTAGTGAATGGGAATAATTAAGTTTCGCTCTTTCGTCTTTCTTTCTGATCCCGACGGAGACCTATATAACTAATGCACACATTCGTGAACGAATATATATTTTAATTGCAGTACAGAGGATTCTGATGTTCAAGTTGCATTTGGAAAAAATCTACGTCACATTTTATTTAAAGCGTGTCTGCAATGGTGCAGTTCGGATTAAATAAAGTAAACGCAAAGCAAAGAAGATGGGGACGAGAAGTGTGATAGACGGAGGGATTGCCACATAATGAACATGGTAGATAAGTTCATAAAGCGTTGCGGCCCTAATCTACTTGCGCACTTATGTACATTAAAAGAGTCTTGAGAGTTCATTAATTGCGTTGCGGATTTCTTTTTCACTTGCCTACGGTTCATCCCCTCACTTGATAATTGTGAATGAATATAAAGAAATTTTCACTTCCAACTCAATGAAATTTCAATGTCCTCATACTTTTATGATAGTTGCAAAATGACGAAGGCAATTACATCATAGTGAACGAGTAATTTCATCCCTAATTAATTGATATTGCATTGTACAAATGGAAATTGTTCATTGTAAAGTAAAATGATTCGATGACTCTATTATACGTTCGTTGCTTCATGTATATACAATGTCATCGTTATAGTTTTGTCGCGAATTTATTTGTAACTCGAATCTCATTTTGCACACTCTTTATCACTTGTGCGGATCGTTAGCCAACGGTAATACCGGCATCCGGCTCGCAAAAGGCGACAACCGTGAAACAATAACGAAGACAAATCGCTGCTTGAAACTTTTGAGTTCGAGCCAAAGTGGATGGGGAGATTATGTATACATATATATGTGTATGTATATATAAAGTGGGAGTGAGAACAAGGCGAACAATGAGGAAGTGAAGCGAAAGAGAAAAAAAATACGTGTGGAAAAGGCGCGCGCGACCCCATTTGCGCTTGTCTTTAAAGCGTTAGTCTTTTCGCGAACGACCAAGCAGCAGGTTTAAAAGCATCGAAAGCGATCGAAAGCTCTGATGTTGGTGCGAGCCAAAGGACGAGATGGAGGGCGGACGAGAGAACTATTACTACTACAACTATTCGTATTGCTGCTCCTTCCACTTCTGCTAGTACAGCGTTACTACTTTTCACACACTCATCTCGTCGTGTCCCAGTGGAAACTTTCCGCCATTATTTTGCAACCGACCAGTCCTAGAAAAACGTTTTGACACGTGCGAAGCTAATGTTCTGTCACATTTCTTTTCCATTTCTCACTTATTGTAAGTAAATCTATTCTATTATATTTTTTGTGGATTTTTTCTAGAAGAAATGGTAATCGAAGGAGAGTTGAAATTGCATGGATTTAGAAATACACAGAGGGGATGGAAATAATTGAATAATTGGGACAATAATGATGGTATGATAATTGAATATGATTTATTCGACTTTTCCAAGTGTGGAAATTTATTTTGAAATAAGAGGAAGAGAAATTTTTTGTTGGGGAAGCTTTTCTTATAGCTGACCAATTGTTTATACATTCAGGATATGGAATAACATTGGGTAACATATGTTGACTCACATGGGATATCTTCAATGTGAAGATTGCAATTATCATTTGCTTGGACGAAGCTTTTGCTTCTGTACGGTATAGTAAACCTCATTTCTATTAATTATATGAATCAGAGTAATGAACAAAAACATGAATTAAATATTTTACTTTGTTTCCTTTTTGTAGGATTAGAGTGATACAAGACAAAGTCGAGTCCTAATAAGAATCAATTCAGTGTTAAATGGAGCACGTAAGTAATCGAAGCGTATAAGACTGCTCGCATATCAAGCGGATCTTCTTGAGAGCTTTCAAGCTTGAATCGCGAGAGGCCGTGTTACTCTGTTTTTTGTTCATCCCCTCTTCATGTTTCTCTCATCTTCGTGCCCTTTTTCACCACTCGAGAGAATATATTTTCTATCTGAAAAGGAAAAGTCGGAGATCAACGACGCCATATCCACTAGCTAGTGCGACGCGTTTGCACTTTTACTATCCGGCGATGTGAACTCGAACTCTGACGCACACACACACACATACATGGAGAAAAAGTAAGTAAGAAAGAAGAACCGAAGTAAAAAAGGAAAGTGCAGAAACGAGTTAATGGGTTGGAAGAAACTACCGAATTTTAATTATTTCCAAGTGAATGGAACCACCGTGGTCGTAATGTCACTTGCGGTATTACAACTTACGAGTTTTCCGAATTTCTTCTATTGACGTTCCATCATTAATTCGTACTCTGACGTTCTACAAAATAGTTTTTGGCGTTTTTAATGCACTATCTTTTGCGGAAAGTTTCAAGAGAAATTTCGAATAGAATTTCATGGAGGCAAATGAAAATATAAAATTTCCACATTAAATACGATTCTCTAAATATGAATGCATATGAGTATTCACGAATATGTTCGTGCATTACTGTTACGTTTTATTATGCGAATTTGGTGATGAAGAACAGCTGGTGTAAACATAAACATCTGCTACAATAACCACCATATGTGGGTGCACTTAACCTCTACTCTCGAAATTCCCACTTTCATCCTTAATGGTATAGGAAATGTGGAAAATAAATAATGAGAATTAAAATCATTTGCATAGAGAAATAAAATTCAGTGATAAAAATTTTTCGTTATGATTTCATGACACAGGATTTCTGTGAAATCTCCAACAAAAAGTATCAAACTATTGGTACATACATAGTTTAATTCGTCAGTAAGTTTCAGTTGGAGTTCCAGGGAAAATATTTTTGTGAATGAACGAAATCACTCTCAGCAACTCTATGAGTTGTTCGAAAAGTAGATTACACCAAGATTGGGATGGTATTGTTGGATTTTCTCCTGATTTCACAAACAGAGTAAAGAATATATTAATTTTCATACAATTTCTAACAGAATTACTGTGAAGTTTGCAGCACAACTCCGATACATATAACAAAAAAAAATCCTAAAGAATACAGAGCAAAGTCAAACAATCGTCAAAACGAAACAAACTACATAAATTAATAGAATGAATGTCATAAAATAGTTTTCCAAGATATTTCTCAACCTCGCAGCTATAATTTCATTTCTCAAATCATAAATGTCTGCAACGTGTGTATAAAAATAAATAGAATGATCCATAAAGAAGAGTGGAAAATTTCTTATAATACAAGGTAAATCGTTTACAACACACAAGTTGGAAAATTTTTGTCCCACTCTTTGCACAACATATATCTCATATTCACCCTCAAGAGTCTTGCATTATTTCCTTTACCCATCTCTTCCGCGGGTTCCCACACTCCAACATCCTCGGGTGTTTATACAACCAACGTATATATAAATTTCGCGTACACGTAAGTGGTTCATAAATTTGTCAAGTAACCAACCAACCAACCTGCCAACATCGCAGATGCAATATAGATACACCCCTATACTTTTCTGGACCACGTTGTGTTTTATGAAGTGAAAACCTTTCTTATAGTATAAAAATAAGTACAAAAAGGTTTTTTTATTTTCCATTGGAGATATAAGTTTCACTAAACCATCGTTGCATTTTTGCAATTGTTTCTATTCCATTTCGTTTCCTCATACAGTTCTTCAACATTTTCCGTATCATCCCTCTACACACTTTCTCATCGTTACTTTGCCTTATTTCATTTTCCATTTTTCACGCCATGAGTGCTCTGCGTTTCGAAACATCGTTCCATATATTATGCATGCAAAATGCGTATATTGCAAGAAAAACCCCCGCGTCTCTTTCTCCTCATCTCAGCACAATTTTACGTTATGCATGTTTCAATTCTCTTTGTCATTCGACTGTGCACAATCTCTTTATTCAGCCATATACATAAAGAACACAGAGGAAATAAAAAATGACAGGGAAGAGTGAATAATAACAATGATAATAATAAACAATGGGGAAGTGATGTGCACACGCATGGGGTATATATCATATGAAATGTTTTTTTTTGTTTTGAGGAAATACTTTTTCCATGTTTCGTGTGTAGCCCAAACATTATTTGATATGTGAAGTGGAATGTGAGTGGGAAGCCATGCGAATAATGTTTCATAAATTCTAAAAAAATAACAGACGAAAGAATAAGATGGGGAATTAAAATTGATACAGACATGACAATGAAATGCAGTACAAACAATAATATTTAAATAAATACTAGGATGCATTAGCACTGATGAATAATGAAATGTCATGGTGGGTTATGGAGAGGGGGCTGGAAAAAAAGTAGATAGACAGGAAAAGTCGCTTATTCTTAATGAACGCGCCTTCTACGTGACTGTTTTCCAATAGTCAATGAGTTATAACTCTGGCTATTACTTTCATAAATTTTCTCAGACTCTCGGGTATCAACAGATTAATTAGGAAGGAAAAAATAGGACTGAGTAATCCACTGACATGTGTCAAAAAGAAGATGTAGACTGCAATGATCTGGAGTTTTGTATGATAAACCAACAAACGTGATTCTGAATATTTTCCACTTCATCATCCGTGTCAACAATTTATTCTTCATGATCATTCTCGTATTTATGTACTAAATTTTCATGAAGATGTTCCGTCTATCAGAAGTGAAGTTGGAAAATGCGAAGATGAATTTGTAAGAATTTTCCTAATTTTGTCTGGTGAATTTATGAATACAAGCGAGAGTTCATACATGAGCTCCATGTTATCAACTGTGGCACAGATTTGGTTGCATACATTCTCATATATACAGAGGAATTTGTGCCACCTGCGCAACTCAGTCGTTGGATATAGAGTGGAGAGTGATGATACGTGAGGCGAGATTGAGAGCTAGGAGATGAACATAGATAGGGAGAATGAGAGAGTGAGACACATCATGGGTGGTTCATGTCACTCGACGACACATCGTAATGCATAGGCAAACAGCATGAAATTGTCGACAAATCGTTTCTCGCCGCTTAGCCGCAGTGGCGACTAGGAGACGGCGAGCAATGCAGAATGTTTGTCAGCATTGCAACTGAATGAGAATCTGCGTTTGACAATTGGATGAAAGAATTTTCTTGTAATAAATATTTACATATAATACAACACTTGTCCACGATATAAATTCTCAATATTAGTTTCAATATAATTTTCTTATGTATAATTGACGATATTCCATGCTGTAAAGAAGTGAACCTCACCGGATTGATCGTCAAAAATCCAATGATCAAATTCTCTTCGACAAATCATCGTAAAAATTCTAGTTAAGGGTGTAACTATTCCATCTGAACATGGTTTATTTGAAAAACTTTTTTCTGCGCACAAATTTCAGGAAATGTTTACTAAATCACTTCACTCTCCTCCACATAATCCTCGTAGACACGAACACAGATTCGACCTACATTTATTCCTCCTCTATTGGATTCCCTGAAAATTATATGCAAGGAGAATACACTCTGAATAAGAATTGAATGATAAGAATACCACTATAGTGAAATACAAAATGTAATTTGTAATAAAATCAAATGTGTCATTTGAATGCATTTTGGAATACTTTCTTGGCAACGAAACAAATTCAGTTACCGACAAATCTACCGATAAGCTCTCGAAGTTCCACATGTACGCTGGATAAATATATGTGCATGAGGACATTGAAGTATATACATGTGTACAAAAGTATTTTTGCTTCAAAAAGGCGAAATGGACGGCAGAAAACGGATACAGCCTCGAAACGAATATACAGAAGGTGTGTAGGACAGACACTCTCGGAAAGTGTTCTATACAAATGTATATCTATATGTTGTAAAAAGGTAGAGAGACAAATCGACAAGCCGGTGAGGCCAACGATTGCCTATCTATACATATATATATTTCAGTACTAAATATATATGTAGTGACGTGATGGAGAGTGAAAATGTAGCGTATATGTCAGCCAGTGAAAAAGGTACAAAGACGACTGACCGGTTTATTGCCGCTTAAAATATATTGTTCTTCATTCATTAATGTCTTATAACTAATTTATCTCTATAAATCGACATTTTTATCCTCGTTTTTTATACATTCATAGTTCGTCGTGATCGTTTCTATAAAGTGGTGAACTTGTGATCACCCATCGTTACACCAAAGAATGTTTTTACAAAAAAAAAAGTAATTGCCACAATGTCAATCACTGAATTCCTCGATAAATAAAAAAGAATTCTTTAAATTATTATTTGTAGAAGAGAAAGACATGCGAGAGTACGTAAAACGAAAATAGTGATACGAATAAATTTTTGATAATTCATGAAGAACTATAAACGAAGATCAATTTTCTCGTACATGTTGTTAAAGTGATTTTATATGACAACATTGTTCAATTTACGAATTGATCGATAAAATGCCGTTCACCGTGTTGGGAAATGTGTGAAGTTATACTGTGTTGTATATGGTGCAACGAAGGGTCGACATTGTGATAGAAAGTGTGAGAGTGAGAGAGTGGGACGCTGCGTAGTACGTGGGGGTTGAGGACTCGTCAATGTTCTGTGTGGAATTCTGTCAGAAGGGCGTTTGCGGTATACCGAGCTTGACAGGCGCAGGATGAAATATGAGTCGCTCGGTTTACAGCTGAAATCTGATACAATGTTTGTCCCTTTCCTTTTTCATATCCCAGAATACATATGGGGTCTTTATAGTTGAGATGAATGGTGATATGTTCATTATTATTTATTGTTCATTATTTTTTCCGACTGATAATATCGATTAATTCTTCTGAAGATGAAAGCGTATAAAATATGTGAATTAAGGTACGATATCACATGACAAAATCTGTTACTTTTGACCTCTCTTATGATGTCCTAACAGGAATACGTCACATCATTAGTAACCCTCTATACACCCATTCGTACGGTTGTTTTTTACATTTTTCATGACTCATTACTTTTTCCATACCTCATCGTAATTTGCAATATACACAAGAGAATGATTTATGTTATAAAAAACACACGTGAAACCATAGAAATCGTGGATGATAAAAAAGTCATGACTGAAATTTATCATTGAACAATATACATTGTGTGTTTGTTTTAGGATTAAGTCTGTTTTCAAAGGAGGGTTTTGAGGAGCAATATGGTTCGTTAGTTGAGAAATATACATATATAAACGTGTGTATACATACAGAGCAAAAGAGAGGGCGAGTGGTACGGAGAGCTATGCCGGATTACTGCGAGCTAGATCGAGGGCCGGTTGAGCATTACCTCAAGGGACCCAAGCTTTGACCGCGGCATTTCTAAGAGCCCCTGAGATGGTGCATATATAGTGAGTATGGATCCAGCAAGCGGTTTGCGACGAAGCTCCATGTGAATAGATAAAGCAATGTAGGAGGGCGAAGAGTGAGAGAATCTGTGACCCTCTAATCCCCAGTTAGCCTGATCCGTTTTACGGGGTAACAAAGTTTGCTTGGTCTTGGTTAACTTATACGGGAGTCCGACTGCGGACGAAGTTCTGGCACTTGGGCAGACGGCTGACTAAACGCCAGGCGTTACCACTTCACGGAGATTCTTCATGAAGGAGCATAGCTTCTCATATTAACTGGTATACAATATTGCCGTATATTAATTCTCGTGATTCTACCTTACGGTGTATACATTTAATGTTTATGAATATAATTTCGTTGGATTAATTGCGTATAAATTGGTGTTATGTGAGGATATGTGAATTAGTTGATAATTCCCACTGAATTTATGGTCAGTCTATTTGTTTTACGATCAACATTCCAAATAATCACGTCATTATTTCCTGCTGTCACTGTGCTGGCGAGCTATACCAAAATCGTGTTGAGGAATATGTTGATCGATACGATAATTGTTTTTTCCTCTCATCCAAATATTTCATTATTCTACTCGATGTTCTTTTTCCTCTACAATTTTGATGAATTATTGTTCGTGGAGTGTAAAACTTCTGGATTTTATAATTGGATACTCGACTGTCGTTAACGACATACATTTCTTCTGCTCCAGTTATTATATTTCAATTCTTTCTCCAGCTCTTCATTTCACCACTCGCCAGAGGAGGGATATATTTTAAAAAGTACATGACAAATTGGGAACGAGGAGAAAAAAAGCCACATGTGACATTTGCACGAAGCAACATGTTCATGCAATTCCCTGAAAATACCTACACCAACACTTGAAATTCGTTATTGCTCTGTGAATGTCACGAAGAACAGGTGTTGAGTCACATAGAGCAAGTGTTGATGCTTTGAAGAGCCGAGAAGTGCTGCACACTTTGAAAATTATCTTTTTTATGTTTTCCCCAAATGCACATACATATACATATGTCATATACACACAATATATAGCAACTTATGGCCTTTGCGAGGTTTCTCATAGCGCTTGCATAAGAGACACTCTGATTACATACACTTGAAACGATGTTTTTTTTTTCTCTTCTTTTTTCTATTTTTTGAGTGACAAATATTCACGAGAGATAAAGGTGCAAAAGGTGTAAATGAGATGAACAACAAGAGGTAAAGTGAAGTAGCCCCTCTTTCCCGTGGGTTGGTCACATTGCGCGACTAATTTGTGAAAGGCCGTCAAAGAGGCCTTTGGTTACTGAAGTGCTGACGACCTCTAGACCACTGTCTTCAATGAATAACCATCCGGACGAGTGACCCGGCAACATTTTAGAACGTAATCACAAAGACAAACCTCGAAAATTTCGGTGAACGAGTTACGTTACAATAACATATATAGATATATACATGTAACATTGGTGCTTGAACCAAACGAAACTCTCTACAGTTCATGTATCGCTAAAGTATACCAACCCCACAACGATAGTATAGTGATGTAGCGGTCGAACCCTCACAAACGAGCGACCAGCAAGCGAAATACATCCAACGCCATGCACCACACGTGGCAAACCCCTTCACCGTTTGTCGTTACATCCTTAATTCGCAGTTAATCCCATGGTCCCTCGTTAAAGGGCAACATGAAGCTCTCAACTCTATGTTGAAAGTTCTCTCCTTCATGTTTGTCTCTATTTGTCTCTAAAGCACATTGCATTAGCATCTGACACAAAAGCTTTATGATATTGTCAAGGATATTGCATTTAAATGGAAATTAATGCTACTCGTTTGATTAGACTAATTCGTGCGTATTGTCGTGTGTTGAGGTTATTGCTATAATGTTCTATGGGAATTCTCTAATTGTACTATGAATAATATCTATTACATTTGCATTTGTATTTGTGATACAGTTGTGTATTGTATGAATCTAATTTACTGGCCAGATAATGGACATTCGTAAGTGAAAGAATTTTGTGAATATTTTTAATCTTCAAAGTCGCTTTTCCCTTTAATTTGTTTGATGCAGAAGAACTATTTTCATTCTGGCGGTGATATTTAAAGTGTTCCTGTAATAACGTGACAAATCAAGGTGTATTGTTTGTGAATGCATTCAATTTCGGTATTGTCGATCTATTTGCGTATGTAATAAAATGATATTCAATTTCGCCGTTTATTTCTACTTTGTGAAGCGCACGAGTTTATTCTTGTTCGTTGCCAACTCAAACTTTAATTAACAACAAGTGAGTGTCATTCGAATTCCATAACAGAGAACAGTTCCAAGTGAAATTGAATTCGACTGATAATGTTTGGTTGAAAAACATTGACAAAGAAACCTCTACAGCAAACTAACTTCCTGAAAATAAAATACGGTGATTTAATCTTCAATTTATTTCGTATCAACTCCGCTGCTTTTTTTTCTGGTTCATGTGATGAAGGAATAAGAGCAAAATTCATAGCGAAAATTAATTTTATTTCTTCCATGTGAAGCTCAACTTTCGCTTTCTCTTTTGCTCTCTATTCCTCTTTTTCTTCTGCTTCAAACTCCATTCTACGAATTCTCGAAGTCGGTTTATTTAATTTTAGAGACATGCGCTCAAGTCAGGTATGCTTTTAGTTGAGCTAATAATCCTTTTCTGCTATACCGTTACCGTAATAATCTCCAGTGTCACGAGCGAAATAACTTTTTTTTTTCAACAGCCAAGAGTTTGGAAATTCCAGCACAAATTTATTCCATCAATTTATATTATCACTTTAGAAATATTAATGTTTTTTTTTCGTTATCAATATGCCATGATCATCCTCTCATAAAACAGATGAGAATTATATTAGGACGCGGCGAAATCAAAGAAAATTGAGTTGCATAGTCAACATGGTGATAAAGACTATCCAAGTGCGTCATTTCTTGAATGAAGTTCTTCATGTTGTTCATGCAGTCCACGCAATCGATTATCCACCATCTTTTCATACACAACCCTTCCATTTTCTCCTGCTGTACTTTTATTGCTTCATCCTCTACTTGGTATACACAAACACTACAGCAAACTGCCCGACGCCCACTCACCGCAATGCAACTTTCTCTACGCGCGGTTGAATGAAGGAGAAAAATCGTACGTGCCAGACGGGTGAGAAATGCGCACTTCTTATTCAGGATGACCAACGTAGTCTATTTCACTTTTAATTTTTTTTCACCCCGTGTATCCACTCTGGGATTCAGAAGAGAAACAAGAACTAAATCCATCTTGCTCTTGTTATTTCGATCGTCCTCTGCATTTTTTTATTATAATTACAACTTTTCGAAGAGATACATAGAATAATAATAAGATAGAAAATTATCCGGCTGGTATAAACCAACACTTTATCTTCTTTATTCCTCGATACCGGAGATAAGAAAATTAATAATGCATGAATTGAATAATCAAAATAGTTCCACACTTTATTTCAAAAACGTAATAACAGTGAATAAATTGAGTAGAGAGTGAGGGAAATTAAGATTAGGAGGGTGAAGGATTTTATTCTCACATCTTCTTCAATCCGTTTCACTTATGCCCAGCTCAAGATCAAATTATTTATCAGGCTTCACATTTATTGCGACGTAGCGGTATGCCAAAAAGTCACCCAATCTCTACTTTATCCAATACACCCCTTAAATGTGGTGGGCAGAGTAGTTGTATTAGTGATGTATATATGTCAGATACAGAGGGTGAAACGCTGTGACTTCATTTGCATCAGTAATGTTTCTGTATCAAGGCAAAGATATCAGATCGTGAGTCAATAACCTGACTAGACTAAAATGCTTTATGATTTGATTCACTGAGACACAGACAAGTTGATGATGTTGTTTCATCATTTTTCGAAGAGAAATCAATGTACTATCGAGAAATATCTTTGTCTTCATTCAGGAATTTAGGAGGAGTGAAATAAATGCAGTGAACGTGATCATTTAACGGATGATGTGTAGCCAAACCTCTACCGATTCACTACAACAACATGAAAATATAAAACGTTGGAAAAGAGAGGAAATAAAAAAAAATAGAATGCTAATCAGTCGGAAGAGGAGAAACAACCGGAGGCTCGACACGGATACGAATTAGTCAACGAAGTAGCATGGAAGAGCAAAGCAAGGGGTGCAGCTATAAATCGTCGCCTTATCTGCTACGGCGGCAAGGGAAAGAACCGAGAAAGGGGACATTGTAAACCCAAAAGTAGTGTAAAAGCGCCTCGCAAAAACAGGAGTCTCTTGTGGGTTGTCGCGCACTAGTAGTCTCCAGTCATCGAATAACGATGTCAAGATGAAGGAGGTGAGACAGGAAGTGGGTGAAAGATAGGAAACAAGGGTGAATGGATAATCGTAGAGCATTTGACGGGAAAGAAAATTCTGAGAATAGAAGGCTGAGAAATTGAGGTAGAAGCAGCAGGAAATGAGTCTTGCTCGACGCAGAGCTCAGAATCATTAACTTAGCAACCTATATATATCTCACATTTCCATTGTGACGTTAAGGAAATTAAATACCACAAACTAATCACTCATTTACCTTAAATTCATTCGTGAGCTCAATAAATTTATCTCAATCAGATTAAATGAGATAAACATTTAACGTTTATTCAGTTCTTCTCATCTTATCATGATGGCAAAAATTACACGAAATGAATGTCAATCTCTGGAATAAATTGAAAGAATTGTGTACATTCACACGCCCTTACCAACCCCTGACTTTATTCTGACGTATGTATCCAACTAATTATAGACAAATAATTTTTTTCTTCGTGCATTTTGGATTGTGTTGCTGTGAAGTACACGACTAGTGATCATAACTGTGAATAAACAGACGTTAACAAGTATACAATCAGTGCGCATCGATGAGCAGAATATATGACATATACAACAGCAAACACATATGGTGTTTCGGTTTTGCATTGTGAATTAGTGCTCAATCACAGGAGCGAGTGTTGCGATCACCTCGCTAGTGGTGCCATATCGGATACACACATTGTGAAGAGGATGCTGGGTAGTGGGTGACGGTAGAAACGATAGCGCCATACAAGGTGGATTGAGGTCGCGGCTGTTCGCGTAATGAGGAACGTTAATATCCAACGAGAGAACCAGCAGTGTGGCATGATACACGATCCCATCGGGGCCTATATATGGTCACACGCCAGGAAGACGATATTTCAACAGGAATTATCACGTAAGCTTGGTTTTCATTGATCCTAAAATGCTCGTTGTATTATCACACACTTGGAATATTGGATTATTACAGCGTTAAATTCAAATCACAATGATGTTATTATAACCGTGTAATATAATAATTATACTCTAATTAAGTCATTATTGCTTTGGTTAATCATATTGTAATTGTATGGTACACGAGTCGTGAACATTTGGTATTATTATTTCTCTGAATTATATTTCGACATAATCGCATTTCATTTGTATTGTTGGATAATGATTTTATTTGTCAGATCTTGTGTGAATAATTTGGTATTGAGTTTATCGCACATGATTTATGGAATTTAAGGTGACAGAGTTCAAAGAAAAATTTGTGGGTTCAATGCCAGTTTATAGGAAGAAAGTTGAATTCGATTTTTCATGATAGTACAGTAACTATCGAGGGTCTAGTGAGATCATCTCGTTTTTGATATAGTAATGATATTGGATGGATCCTACGTTGGATGTTGAGTGTAGGTACATACTCATATGTGTAGATTCATTCATGACAAATATGGAGTGTGTGCTCCACAATATCCTTGTTTGTCACACATGAAAGATTAATGCGTTGCATATAGAATCGGAGTATGCAGTTTAGTTTTGGAAACGAGAGAAAGGCGTAACAAATTTTTTTTTAACCATACATAAATGCTGTATAGATATAAATAACACGACGAGTTGTGCTCTGTGGCATTACATTTCGTCGAGTGAGACGGATAAGGGGGAGCACAACGAAGGTTAAGAAGACAAGTCTTATGCAAAGGACTTTCGTGAAAGTGGGAAGGAGCCAAGAACGGGGTGGAGTAGGAAGATTCTATATAATAGACTGAGGAATTCGCGGCAGTATATTTGGTAGACGTTTACATGGTAGGGGTGGGACAGCATTAAATCTTTTGAGGATGCTATCTTCTTCTTTCTCTCCAGAAATAGTTCTCCACTCTCTTTTCTTTTCGTTCACTTTTCTTAGAATGTTTTTCAATTTATTTTCCCTTCCGCTCTTACTTTTGACTCATATTCTATGCTCCATTTGTGACAATTTGTAGCCGATCAAAAATGGAAAATGTTCAGATTGAATATTTTCCATGAGAAATAATGTTCATTTTTATCTGTCATCAATTCGTCTAGATTTTTTGATAAAAAACTTTTGCAAGAGCTCAATCAGTTGAGTTTTTTATATGAAATTTAATTTTATATCGAAGTCATAATTTTCCATGGAATTTCAATATTGTCAAACCAAATCAATCGGTGAAATTAATTTCCCGTGAATAATATAAAGTGAGTGGAAGTGAGTCACTTAATATTTGAATGCATTAAAAAAGCTCCAATAAAAATGTTCAGTTGCCCATGCAATTTTCAGCCTTGAGTAATAAAATCTCGATGATTGTACAGTGATCACAAGATAACAATAACGAAAAATTTGAATGTTACATTGACTAGTGAATCACGTATGGATGCAATACACATGTGTATGTATACAGTGCACACGAATATTGTCAGAATTGATATGAATCGATGGATTTATGATACAGCACGATATTGGCACACCCCATTCTCTCTTTGAAAGTGTCACGCGTCAATGGCAATTTTATTATTTTGTTCTGTTCTGTTCCTATCTTTACTTTTATTCGTTTTTTTTTCCTCTCTAATATATCTTCCACATGTTTCTTTTTTTACATCCATTCTACAAATTGGAATGACAAAGATTGAACTCGGTGTCAAAATGCAATTGTCTATGAGCTCTCGCAAAAATATGAGAGTGATATATCTACTGTGAAACTGAATTTTCGACGACACAATTATCAAAGTGAAATAAATGGAGAGTCCGCGTGTACTATGGTGATGCGACTGGTGCTACGGTCCATTATCCTAAATGAGAAAAAAAGAGCGAGTGGAAAAATAAAATAAAGTTGATTCCCACCAGATGCATATTGAAAATTATTCCCACAGCTCTTCTGGTTTTCGGGCGTGTAGATTATTTTACGTTATTTTTTTGTTGCTGTATAGCAGTTTTTTTTTTCTGTGATTGGTTTCAAAATGATTCGCTTTTAATTTGCACTGTGCATGTCCATACAATTTCCATCAGCATAAAAATTAAAAACAAAAAAAAAAATAATGGAAAAATTGATATTGGAACACACGGTAACCTCAAATATTCCATTGGAACGTTATCAAATTATTCTTCAGCCATTCCGGTATCAACGTGATGTATTGCGAATATCGATTCCAGCGACATCGCTCACAGATGAACAATATCACATGTAATTTGACCCATCCCTTATTATTATGCCTCAAATTGAACCATATAAACTACTGCATGAACATCATATGAACTCCAACGTCATTAGACGACAGAATATGAAAAAAGTCGGAAGAAAAATCTTATCATCTAATAGATAAATCAATCCCACCGAGTAACATGAATAAGACTGAAATCGACATATCAGAGGCAGACCAGAAAATTTTCGTTCATCGTCATTATACCGAGTATCCAATTTCCTAAGGCAAAACGAATTTAATGTTAACCTCAACATCGAGTATATCCGGATAAGGATTATAAGTTGTTATTCCCACTGGAGCATGCACTCCAATAACTTATTGACCACGAATAAAAGAAATTTTACACAATAAAAATAAAATTGTATCGATAATAAACTGTCATTTCAATTTCGTGAATTGCTTGAAGTATTTACATTCATGATTCATGACTGAGAGAATACTGTTTCACGGTCAGTAGAGCGTAATCAATTATTTGAGCGAAAATTCATTCATGTGATAATAATGATGTCCAGAATGATGTACATGGCCCGTGTATAATCTCGGTTGTGAAAAGTCTGCCTTGGAGAAGTTAATGTGCTGAATTAATCTTTGCTATTCTCGTATAGAATTCTATCAAATCATATTACACAATGTGTCTTCCTTCGGTTTAAGACAAATTCCACTGTGGTTATAAAAAAAAATCATTTCCTCCCGCTTTCCTTCAGAGTGAATACCTTCAGGACCATTCTCCATTTCTTTCGTGCATATTATAAAAGTTTCAACTCATCCAACAACACATCATGACAACTAAAATACTCATGCATGTGAAGGATAAAAATGTTTGATTCCATTTCTGAACAAATTCTATCTTGAACATTCATTGACCCATAAATTGATTTTTCATTGAATGATGGACAAGTTAAAAAGAAAATATGATGTTCAAATATGTAGTATTGATTTTTTTTAGATTTTTCCAATACCTTTGTAAAAACATAATCGTGACCTGGTATACAATTCTATGTTGGATCGAACATAGCGAGGAGTAGAAAATACACAAAGCACAATATGCTATTCATATCATATGGATGCTCCGTCTTCTGATCCAATACTTGTTGAAAGAATTTTTCCGTCGTATACTTCTGAAGAAGAAGAAAGAATCTTTGGGAAAAATATATAAGCAACCCGACGTGTATATAGTCGACTTACTTTATGAAGTAACCAATCATCTGGAATGAAGTGTCGCGATGGTCGGGAATCCTTGGAATCCATATAGACTATATAGAATAGAGTATACCTTGGGTGAATGTTAGAATGACTCTACCTTCACATGTTCACTTCTATATGTCTACATTTCTATATACAAAGTCTTCCCATCCCTTTCTGTTTTCTCCCTTGATAGGACGCATACTAACAGTGCAGCACGAGCGTTACCGGAATATCGCCATTGATAAAGCACCGTATTATACAGCCTCTGGGGATTATTTATTATGCGCCATCGGCTTGGGTTGAAAGTATGTTGGATGAAAAAAGAAATATATATTTTGCTCACTGGGGAGGAAATATACAATTTTTTAACTTTCGAAAACAAAGAAAAATAGAGTAAAAGAATTTCATTGCACGTTGTCAGGATTTTTATGGGAATAAATGTGGAAAATGTCGCACGGAAATGGAAATTTTATTTTGGATCAAGCTGAAAATTAAATTCTTGTTCGTGGTATAAAAGTGATCACTTTATTTTATTGATTTAGTATCTGAAAAAAAATTGACTGTTCGTGAAATAACTTGTTGACAGATGTGAATGAAATGGATATTGTTGAAGACAAGGATTGATTGTGATGTTATCTCGTTCATTTATTCGAACCAATGAGAATAAAACAAATATCTGTGACAAAATGAAGTTCTTTTCAGCAAAATATTCTCATCATTTTCCACAACGCAATAAAAGAAAAATCTCCAATTGAGTTGCAGAATTCATTGCAATTTATTCTCCTCTAACGAATCCTTCATCTTCTTCCATGAAAAAATAAGAGATAAAACCAAATATTCTCAGTGGAAAAATGAATTTCTCTCTTAATTGTATATCATAATAAAATCCCTCTGACGGTTTCTCATTAGTAAGACGAGAATGCCGCACAACTCAGTATGTAAAATAATAGAGCGAAAAAAAATTGCATGCGTGTATGGATTCAGTCAAGGGAAAATTTAATTTACTGTTTCGTATACTCGTTTGTTTTCTCTACTTGCGTGTCAATTTTTCAGATTCTTAGAAGTTAATTTATTCAAACTACACACAATGCACTATCATTTCTATATTCTTCCCAACACTCACACAAAAGTACGTCACTTTTCATTTGATTATCATTTCCTTCTTCATTCTTGTTGTCAAATCCTAAAAAAAAAAAAAAAAATGAAATAGACATGAATAGCTCATACACCGCGCCTCAATTATAATAACTCACCACCACGGTGCATACTCAGTGAATTCTAGGGCATCCCTATACCATTTCTCCACACATGTGCGTGATGTTCAATGGTATAACAGAATATATTATGAATTCGTGATGCATACCACAATATTCTGATTTCTCTGGAGCTTTCCATCACATTGGTTGAATATATTTATGTGTTTGTTTCGTGTAGTCAATGATGTACAATGACAAATTATATATTTGAATATGAATGTAAACCAAATAATGCGTTAGAACAATTGACCATCGATTGACAACACATACCCAGCGAAAATTTTTCACATAAAATTTCATATTCATAAATGAAATCCATCTGTAGTAAAACACAAACATTCTGAAAATCGCAATATCAACTGGTTGTTGTTATTGGAACTCACATCACCTCATTTCATCTTCGATCAAACCGGGCATTCACCAGGGATGAGCGAGTAGTACCTCTGCGATAAATATGTCTTGCGAATTGAAAAATGAACACATCCAATATGTATAACCTTATTCAATAAATCACAGAGAATCATATTATAATATGAAAAAAGTTGGAGTTATTCGACGAATTTTCGCGTTCGTAAAATTTCAAGACAATAATCCCACGCCATAAACTCACTCGAATTCGTTCCAGTCTCAAGAAACGATGGAGAGAACGAAAGGGGTTGTGGATATAAATGTGTATATAAAAGAGTCGGAAATATTTGAACGACTTTTCTCACATTTACGTTTTGTTATTCTTCTGTGCGCGCTCACGTAAATTTTCCCACTCACATTATATACACGAACAAAATGTCCGAGAGCATTGCGTTATAATGTCGAGAGCACCGTAGTTTCTGCAATATACAATATGCATACACATATATATCTGTAATAAGTATACATATGTGAAAAAGTGTGTGGGTGTATCAAAGTATATACAACTGTACAGTAACCTCCAGCCACCATTTATTTACCGACGCGTCGAAGTCTCCCCGTGAGTTTAATCGCAAAAGTTTTACTTCAATTCTGCACACTCATACACATACACAAGTACATCTACATCGCATGTCCACATATTCCCGTTGATAAATAAAACTCCACATATACCCAATCTCTGTATACTTCATTAGAAAAGAAGTGGAGTATCGAGTAAATCAAAATATTTTCGTAGTTCCAGATTAAAAATTGCCCTCCCCTTTCGAAGTACAGCGAAAAAATCCACGAAAAATAGGGATTAAAAGAAGGAATACTCAACCCCGTGACAGCGTTATATACTTTGATAAAGAACCTCTGTAATTCAGCATTTCAGTTGACATATTTTTCGATATCCTACAGTACTCTGACGCTTTATATGAGGCTATAT